>CAWUFW010020439.1:0-151584 GCA_963921515.1 Calotriton arnoldi | reverse complement strand
GTACTTCGTTCAGTTACGTATTGCTGGGGTGTGAGGGGAGGTGCTGGTGACTATAGTCAGTGCTGCAAGTCCCCCTTCCCACCCAGCCAGCCAGATATCCCACCATGGAACGTGCTTGCATTGCAGGGAGTGGAAGTTGTCTCTCAGGATGTCAGTCAGTGGTGTCCTGCTGTTTGTTGGTGCACAGTTGGCAGCAGGGCCTTGTGCTCCCCACAGCAGTAGCCAGTGTCAGCCATCTTGTGAGTCCTTCTCCACTCCCTGTGATGTGAGCATGGTTCAGGGTGGTGTTGATGGGACAGTTGTGGGGGTGAGCTATGTCTGTGACTACGTCTCCCATCATGCTATTGCCTCCACCCCCTTCCCAGCATGCCCATGCTTCCTTCCTTTGACTCTGCTTCCCTGTGGGGTGGGCTGGCTGTGCTGACAGGATGGCTGGGAGTGTTGTCCTGGCAGTTGTTTGGCTAAGAGTCCCAAGAGTGTCCCTGTGCTTCACACAACATAACCCAGGGTGGTGGTGCTTTGTGGGATCTTGTGTTAGGATGGAGGGCATTGCATTCTACCAGGTGGGTACTGTGGAGTTTGTGTTGGGGGGGTGTGAGGGGAGGTGCTGGTGACTATAGTCAGTGCTGCAAGTCCCCCTTCCCACCCAGCCAGCCAGATAGCCCACCATGGAACGTGCTTGCATTGCAGGGAGTGGAAGTTGTCTCTCAGGATGTCAGTCAGTGGTGTCCTGCTGTTTGTTGGTGCACAGTTGGCAGCAGGGCCTTGTGCTCCCCACAGCAGTAGCCAGTGACAGCCATCTTGTGAGTCCTTCTCCACTCCCTGTGATGTGAGCATGGTTCAGGGTGGTGTTGATGGGACAGTTGTGGGGGTGAGCTATGTCTGTGACTACGTCTCCCATCATGCTATTGCCTCCACCCCCTTCCCAGCATGCCCATGCTTCCTTCCTTTTGACTCTGCTTCCCTGTGGGGTGGGCTGGCTGTGCTGACAGGATGGCTGGGAGTGTTGTCCTGGCAGTTGTTTGGCTAAGAGTCCCAAGAGTGTCCCTGTGCTTCACACAACATAACCCAGGGTGGTGGTGCTTTGTGGGATCTTGTGTTAGGATGGAGGGCATTGCATTCTACCAGGTGGGTACTGTGGAGTTTGTGTTGGGGGGTGTGAGGGGAGGTGCTGGTGACTATAGTCAGTGCTGCAAGTCCCCCTTCCCACCCAGCCAGCCAGATATCCCACCATGGAACGTGCTTGCATTGCAGGGAGTGGAAGTTGTCTCTCAGGATGTCAGTCAGTGGTGTCCTGCTGTTTGTTGGTGCACAGTTGGCAGCAGGGCCTTGTGCTCCCCACAGCAGTAGCCAGTGTCAGCCATCTTGTGAGTCCTTCTCCACTCCCTGTGATGTGAGCATGGTTCAGGGTGGTGTTGATGGGACAGTTGTGGGGGTGAGCTATGTCTGTGACTACGTCTCCCATCATGCTATTGCCTCCACCCCCTTCCCAGCATGCCCATGCTTCCTTCCTTTTGACTCTGCTTCCCTGTGGGGTGGGCTGGCTGTGCTGACAGGATGGCTGGGAGTGTTGTCCTGGCAGTTGTTTGGCTAAGAGTCCCAAGAGTGTCCCTGTGCTTCACACAACATAACCCAGGGTGGTGGTGCTTTGTGGGATCTTGTGTTAGGATGGAGGGCATTGCATTCTACCAGGTGGGTACTGTGGAGTTTGTGTTGGGGGGTGTGAGGGGAGGTGCTGGTGACTATAGTCAGTGCTGCAAGTCCCCCTTCCCACCCAGCCAGCCAGATAGCCCACCATGGAACGTGCTTGCATTGCAGGGAGTGGAAGTTGTCTCTCAGGATGTCAGTCAGTGGTGTCCTGCTGTTTGTTGGTGCACAGTTGGCAGCAGGGCCTTGTGCTCCCCACAGCAGTAGCCAGTGTCAGCCATCTTGTGAGTCCTTCTCCACTCCCTGTGATGTGAGCATGGTTCAGGGTGGTGTTGATGGGACAGTTGTGGGGGTGAGCTATGTCTGTGACTACGTCTCCCATCATGCTATTGCCTCCACCCCCTTCCCAGCATGCCCATGCTTCCTTCCTTTTGACTCTGCTTCCCTGTGGGGTGGGCTGGCTGTGCTGACAGGATGGCTGGAAGTGTTGTCCTGGCAGTTGTTTGGCTAAGAGTCCCAAGAGTGTCCCTGTGCTTCACACAACATAACCCAGGGTGGTGGTGCTTTGTGGGATCTTGTGTTAGGATGGAGGGCATTGCATTCTACCAGGTGGGTACTGTGGAGTTTGTGTTGGGGGGGTGTGAGGGGAGGTGCTGGTGACTATAGTCAGTGCTGCAAGTCCCCCTTCCCACCCAGCCAGCCAGATATCCCACCATGGAACGTGCTTGCATTGCAGGGAGTGGAAGTTGTCTCTCAGGATGTCAGTCAGTGGTGTCCTGCTGTTTGTTGGTGCACAGTTGGCAGCAGGGCCTTGTGCTCCCACAGCAGTAGCCAGTGTCAGCCATCTTGTGAGTCCTTCTCCACTCCCTGTGATGTGAGCATGGTTCAGGGTGGTGTTGATGGGACAGTTGTGGGGGTGAGCTATGTCTGTGACTACGTCTCCCATCATGCTATTGCCTCCACCCTCCTTCCCAGCATGCCCATGCTTCCTTCCTTTTGACTCTGCTTCCCTGTGGGGTGGGCTGGCTGTGCTGACAGGATGGCTGGGAGTGTTGTCCTGGCAGTTGTTTGGCTAAGAGTCCCAAGAGTGTCCCTGTGCTTCACACAACATAACCCAGGGTGGTGGTGCTTTGTGGGATCTTGTGTTAGGATGGAGGGCATTGCATTCTACCAGGTGGGTACTGTGGAGTTTGTGTTGGGGGGGGTGTGAGGGGAGGTGCTGGTGACTATAGTCAGTGCTGCAAGTCCCCCTTCCCACCCAGCCAGCCAGATAGCCCACCATGGAACGTGCTTGCATTGCAGGGAGTGGAAGTTGTCTCTCAGGATGTCAGTCAGTGGTGTCCTGCTGTTTGTTGGTGCACAGTTGGCAGCAGGGCCTTGTGCTCCCCACAGCAGTAGCCAGTGTCAGCCATCTTGTGAGTCCTTCTCCACTCCCTGTGATGTGAGCATGGTTCAGGGTGGTGTTGATGGGACAGTTGTGGGGGTGAGCTATGTCTGTGACTACGTCTCCCATCATGCTATTGCCTCCACCCCCTTCCCAGCATGCCCATGCTTCCTTCCTTTTGACTCTGCTTCCCTGTGGGGTGGGCTGGCTGTGCTGACAGGATGGCTGGGAGTGTTGTCCTGGCAGTTGTTTGGCTAAGAGTCCCAAGAGTGTCCCTGTGCTTCACACAACATAACCCAGGGTGGTGGTGCTTTGTGGGATCTTGTGTTAGGATGGAGGGCATTGCATTCTACCAGGTGGGTACTGTGGAGTTTGTGTTGGGGGGGTGTGAGGGGAGGTGCTGGTGACTATAGTCAGTGCTGCAAGTCCCCCTTCCCACCCAGCCAGCCAGATAGCCCACCATGGAACGTGCTTGCATTGCAGGGAGTGGAAGTTGTCTCTCAGGATGTCAGTCAGTGGTGTCCTGCTGTTTGTTGGTGCACAGTTGGCAGCAGGGCCTTGTGCTCCCCACAGCAGTAGCCAGTGTCAGCCATCTTGTGAGTCCTTCTCCACTCCCTGTGATGTGAGCATGGTTCAGGGTGGTGTTGATGGGACAGTTGTGGGGGTGAGCTATGTCTGTGACTACGTCTCCCATCATGCTATTGCCTCCACCCCCTTCCCAGCATGCCCATGCTTCCTTCCTTTTGACTCTGCTTCCCTGTGGGGTGGGCTGGCTGTGCTGACAGGATGGCTGGGAGTGTTGTCCTGGCAGTTGTTTGGCTAAGAGTCCCAAGAGTGTCCCTGTGCTTCACACAACATAACCCAGGGTGGTGGTGCTTTGTGGGATCTTGTGTTAGGATGGAGGGCATTGCATTCTACCAGGTGGGTACTGTGGAGTTTGTGTTGGGGGGTGTGAGGGGAGGTGCTGGTGACTATAGTCAGTGCTGCAAGTCCCCCTTCCCACCCAGCCAGCCAGATATCCCACCATGGAACGTGCTTGCATTGCAGGGAGTGTAAGTTGTCTCTCAGGATGTCAGTCAGTGGTGTCCTGCTGTTTGTTGGTGCACAGTTGGCAGCAGGGCCTTGTGCTCCCCACAGCAGTAGCCAGTGTCAGCCATCTTGTGAGTCCTTCTCCACTCCCTGTGATGTGCGCATGGTTCATGGTGGTGTTGATGGGACAGTTTTGGGGCGGGCAATATGTGTGACTGCGACTCCCATGATGCTATTGGCTACACTGACTTGGCCAGCATACACAGAATTCCTTCCTTTGAGTGGTCTTCACTGTGTGTTGGTGTTGTTGTGGTGGCTACATGTGTGGATGTGTTTGTTAGTTCTATTTGTGCCACTGCCTAGCTGTAGTTGTGGTTGTGTTTGTACATGTGTTGGCACAGTTGGATGTGACTTTTTTGATGGCATGTGTTGTGTTTATCTGACTGACATACACATTTTGGGATGATTCTGTTCTAGTTGCTGTGTAATTGCTATGTGTGCATGGTTTGACTCTCCCCTTGACAGTGATGTGTGTGTTTTGTGGCAGTTTATTGTGTACATTTGTTGTGTACTCACCAGGCTCTGGGATGTTCTCTAGTCCATATACGCTCACTGGCGGAAGGATGGCCCGCACCTTCTCCTCCCAGGGCCTGAGGTATATTGGCTTGGCAGGAGGGCCACTGCCGGTCTGTTGGCTGTTGCTGTAGTCTATCTTCAGCAGGTCCCGTACCCTCCTGCGCACGTCATACCACCTGTTCTGGATGTCCGTCTTTGTGCGCCGACATGATGATTGTGCGTTCACCCTGTTGATGATCCTCTCCCACATCTTGGTTTTCTGCGACATGGGGGTCTGTTGGACCAGAGTGCCAAACAGCTGTGGCTCCACCCTGAGGATCTCGTCTACCAGGACTTCCAATTCACAATCTAGGAACTTGGGATTCTTCTTGGGGGGCATGGTGATGGGTGGTGATGGTGAGTGATGTGTGTGTTGGTGTGCAGGTGAGGGTGTGTGAGTGTGTGTTTTGCTGGGTGTATGTGAGGTAGGTATTTGTTGGTGTGCTGATGGTGTGTGGCTTGTGTGAGGGATGAGCTGTGGGTGTGTGGTTGCTTTCTCTTGGGTGCTGGCAGTGAAATGGCATTTGCAAAGGCTCATGGTAGTGATTTGTGTCCTTTATATAGGTGGAGTTGTGGGTGTGTCTTTGTTCTCTGTCCCCACCCCCCAGTATTTATTGGCTTGGTAATTGCTTGTTTGGCCTTTTTTGGTTGATTTTTCCTTTGTGCTGTTTGTGTATGTTGAAAACGTTCTTGTGACCGAGTCGGACCCTGCATTGGTCTCGTACGGTGTTTTCCGTTTCGTTCACGCTGTGTTTGTGCAGTTTTGTATGCTGCGTACGCGTCGGTCGCGGTGTATTGTATTGCTTCGGCTCGGTTTTGTATGCGTGTCGGTCGTACGGCTTGTCCTCCGTCCGACTCGGTCGTGTTTTTCGCGCCTTGCATCGTACTTTGCGGGTTGGAGTTGGCGGGTACGATTCGGTCGGATTTGTTCCGGGTGCGTGTCGGTCGGTTGGATTCGCGTGTTTTTCCGGCCGGATTGCTATTTTCCGAGCGGCTCGGTCGGTCGGCTTGGTTTCCTGACGTGTCGGTCGGATTTATCGCGGCTTGCATCGTACTTGGCGTGTCGGGCGCCACTGGTACGTGTCGGTCGGTATTTTTTCCGGATCCGAGTCGGTCGGTGCTTTTTCCGGCCCGAATCGGAATCGACCCCCAAATGTTTGCCTGCAGAGCGCAGATGACGCGAGGGAGTGTAGGTCGAGAGCAGGCCAGATATTATACCAGAGGTAGAGGATTTCAGGATCTTAAAAGCAAAGCAGAGAGATTTAAACTCCAACCGCCTCTCCATTGGCAGCCAGTGTAGCCGCCGAATGATGCTAGAGGTGGGGCAGCGACTGGGCAAGGCAAGAAGAGTTCCGGCGGCGACATTCTGGACCCTCTGAAGTCTTGAGATCTCGGTCTTATTGACCCCAAGATAGAGCACACTGGCGTAGTCCAGTCTAGATAGAACAGATGCTTGCACAATGGTCTGCCGGATGGAAGGGTCAAAGAAACCCAACATGGGTCTAAGACTGCGCAGAATGCCAAGACATGTCGCCGCCACCTTCTTAATTTGAGCTTGGAAGCTCAGCGCCGAATCAACCCATACACCCAGATTTTTCACCACCTTTTTTGGAGTGGGGGGGTCCCAGGGAGGAGGGCCACCAGTGCCCGCTCCACAGCTCATGATCCTTCCCGACCAGCAGGACGTCGGTCTTGCTGGCGTTGAGCTGTAGGCAATTGGCAGTCAGCCACTCTGCTACATCCGCCAAGCCACCTTGAAACTTGGCCGCATCATTTTGGCAGTCATTGGAGAGGGCGACTACAAGTTGGGTGTCATCTGCATATGATACGATCGTCAACCCTCTCCTTTTGGCTAGTATGGCCAGCGGCTGGACATACAAGTTAAAAAGTGTAGGGCTTAGCGCAGAGCCCTGAGGGACCCCCTGTTTGATGGAATACACCCTAGATGAAAAAGGGGGAGCCGAAACTTTGGAAGAAAGCAGTAGTTAGATCCCTGTTGAAAAAGCCTACCCTGGACCCCCTTAGCCTAAACAACTATAGGCCTATCTCTTTAGTACCGGAAGTAGAAAAACGTTTAGAAAAACACGTAAA
Source organism: Calotriton arnoldi (assembly GCA_963921515.1). NCBI lineage: Eukaryota > Metazoa > Chordata > Amphibia > Caudata > Salamandridae > Calotriton > Calotriton arnoldi. The sequence goes on along the minus strand of CAWUFW010020439.1, from coordinate 144,818 downwards.
CAAGAATCTTTCATTCTTTCTAGAATCACAGGCAATGCTTCATCCCACCCAAATGGGATTCCGACTACAACATAGCACGGAATGTGCGTTGCTGGCAGTGGTCAAGGAATTAAGAAAACTTCTGGATCAGGGAGGATCTGCAGCTATCATTCTCCTCTATCTAGGTGCTGCTTTCAACACTGTGGACCATGCTACCCTCATTCAGAGAGTGTCAAATGCAGGCATTGAGGACAGAGCACTTGAATGGCTCTCCTCATTTCTGAAGGATCGCACTTTTCAGGTCTTTGATCAGACACACTATTCAACTAATCTTCCCCTCAGTTGTGGGGTCCCTCGGGGATCTTCTTTAAGCCCCACACTTTTTAATATGTACATGCTCCCCCTTGTGAATAATGTGCAATCATTTGGGTTGTTATTGGTCTCCTATGCTGATGACACCCAGCTGGTCCTGTCTATTTCCTCTGACCATAAAAACAACCATTTATCCTTAATGCCTTGCCTCTGAGAAGTAGCCAGCTTGATGCCCAGCTGCAAACTAAAACTCAACGAGGACAAGACACAAGTCATGTTGCTTGGCACTGACTCCCAGAGCTGTGTTCAGAGGCGCATCCCACATTGTCGAAGCAAGCTGACAACCCTCACAAGTCCAATAAAGAACTTGGGGGTATGGCTGCCCTCTAAGCTCACAATGGAACATCAAGCCAGGAAAATTTTTGCAAGCTGCTTTGGCATTCTGAGATTATTGAGGAAAGTTCTTGAGCTCCTCCCTTTCACAGCTAGAAGAATCATTTTCCAGGCCCTGGTGCTGGCACGCCTAGATTAAGGGAATGCCTTATACTTTGGCTCTCCGTGCTATGTTAACAAAAGACTGCAAATAGTGCAGAATGCAGCAGCCCAACTTCTTACGAACACTCCCAAGTGTCAGTCGACTGCCAAGGCCCTTAAGGATCGCCACTGGCTTCCGGTGGTGCGCCGCGTCTAGTTTAAGTCCCTATGCATCATTCACAGGGCAATAAACAATAGAGGTTCCTCCACTGCTACGATCACTAGCTTCTCTGCATGTGCCTAGCAGGCCTCTGAGATCAGCCTCTGCTCACCTACTTAAGGTCCCTAGGATTAAGAGATCACGCTGGGGAGGTTGTTCTACTTCTTTCCTTGCGTCTAAGCTTTGGAACTTCCTCCCCCTCAAACTTTGCTTCCTGGAGCAAGAGCTCCCCTTCTGTAAAGGTCTCAAGATCTGGCTATACAGGGAGTAATCTTATCCCGCAGCTGTTCTACGGTGGCTGTGAAAACACTGGGAAGCCCACAGGTAGCCATGCGCTATACAAATACTGCAGTTTTTGGTAGAATAGAACTGCAAGCCCTCGTCGACGGGATCCTCGATGACGACCAGGAGCTCGTATCGCAGCCTCGCCACATCTCGGAACCAACGTATTGCTTCGGCTGCGAGACGCATCTACGATGCAGACCTGCGCAATGCCTGGCAAACCAGAATTTAAGGTACTTTATTCAGCAATCCTAACTGGGTCCCTGTACCCAGCCTGCGCTCCACCGCCGTTGCCCTAAATTTGTGACTTTGTCTGGCCGGGTTCAGTGGCTCAGTTGACTAATGTGTTCAGTGCAGGGTCCTGTGTTCGACCTCATGGTCACAGGTTCAAATCCCAGCGGGTCCACTCAGCCTTTTAGCCATCTGAGGTCAATAAAATGAGTACCATTGAGTTGGGTAACAATAAACATCTGTGATGCCAAGATGCCTACGGGTGAACGTGTGCTCCACAAATACACATGTTATGTAATATCTCACAGTTCGGCGCGACCAGATATCCACAGTTGGCGCTTTGTGCTTTTTGGCGTTCTTTTCACTGAAATCTTTAAAACTGCAGTTCCCCGGTTCTATTGATTGGATTTTTGTCGTTTTGGTCTTTTTTTATTTATTAAAAATTGCTCTATTTTTAGGTCTTGCGCCTAGCGTTGCAGTGCGCAGCACTGCTCGCGCAGTGCGAGACCTCTAGAAAGGGCTTCTGAAAACTACCTACACGCTCGTGCGTGTGGTTTTGTTTTCAGAAGCCCACATTGGCTGGTGCGTCCGTTTTTTTTATGGGGACGGCACGCGATTGGTCAAAGGCGGGCGCATGTCCCGCCTTTGCCGCGCCCATTCCCGACGGTGGCCAGAACGCGCAGCAGCGCGCGTTCATCTGCTGCCGCTGCCGTGCTCCCTCCCCCCGCTCCTCTGTGGTGCGCGCGCACCACTGGTTAGTGTATTGCGAACTCTACCTAACATTCACGAGATGACGGGAACCGAAGGCTTTATTCTCGCCTTAAATTAGCCCAACGTGGTTTTCCTTTGTTTGCTACTATTAAAGAGGCATAACAAGCGCTGCTGCTTCTTGAGAACTTTTTGACCACTGTAATGGCATACTCAGTCGGCACTGGCATGGCAAATGGTAGGATTTCGAGTCTTTCGTGGGCTCAGAACAGGCCGCAGTGCAGGTCTGCCAGAAAGGAGGAGCATATGGGATCGTATCCCACTGGTGTAGGGGCACACACTCCCTGCACACACTCCGGCTCTCAGGGCCTTTTGTTATGCTGCATCTTCTCTTTGGGCATCTATATCACGCTTCAATAGTTTGCTGCCAACCAACCCTCCTCTGAGATCTTTTAACCATCAAATGTTTACAGAAGACGAGAGCTGGGAATTCTAGGCGCTTGCAGGGAACTATGAAATACTTTTTGAATGTGCCACTGGGCTACTAAAAAAAACCTGGCAGTTAGACGACTCTTTAAGGCCTGCCTGCGTCCAAACCAGCACACATGAATCACATATAGCGCCTTGAAACTCCTTATAGTCGTTGCTTATATTTCAAAAGAGATTTTCGGCACTGAATTAATTAGCAATGGTATTTGTGGACTGCAGTAATGAAGGGATAACAGAGTTGGGTGGGCCGTGCGTGCAGTTCTAGGGATAACCATCCCAATGGGATGAACATTCTTTTGTTGCCCTTTTGACTGATTGTTTTAGTGCGTGAACGATCGATGATTAATGTTTTACAAAACAGTGGCATGGTCTTGGAACGTGGCGTGTTTTTTATGTTCACGGAAATCCTTATCAATTTGTGTAAAATGAATGTGTCCTTGTGTAAGGTAACTGGTGCTCATGTAAAGCGCTCCAATACCTTCGGGTCGAGTTCGCGCTATATAAATCTGCACACAAAAAAACCTGCTCTCTTTTTGGGGTAGTTCACCGGGGAATGGGGATGCTCTGTCGTCAAACAGCAGCACAGGGGTGTGGACTGGCCATGAAAGCTAGTGGACGCAGAACACAGCTCCAGAACAACAATACACAGGGGCCAGTGCTGTATCAGTGAGGGATCTGTGCAGGTAAGATGCTTGGTGAATGTAGAGACGTTTTTGCACGTGCCAGAACTACCTGAGATGTGATTAAGGGACGTGCAGGCGCGTCCAAGACCACACGGAGTTTGTGTCTATTACAGGAGGAGAAGGGATGGCTGATTTTGAATGGTTAATGTAGCATGGCCAGGGAAGGCAACCCGCTGAATGGACCTCTGTTCAGAACTCTGGCCTCCTGTCTGCCAACGGATTCATCATAAACACTGTGGTGTGAGGTCTTAGTGTGCAAATGGAGGCAGGCAGGCTGGGTGGCAGGCCCAGCCTAAGCTCCGAAACAGTGGAGGATGGTCCACAGAAAAATGCAAGCAAAAACCCAAACAAAGCAGAACTCCATGGCTGTGTCTAGCCCAGGGAATAAAAGGAGTTCTTTTAATTACATTCAACAAGATGTGCCATTTAATTATGCTACTTAAGCAGGCATCCTTATTATTGGTTTTAATTACCAGACTATTAATTCTGCATGCCACTCCACAAAAGGACCCCCACCGCATCACCCGCATCTGCGCGCTCATCCCCGCCCCTACCCTCCCACCAGATCCAGTGATTAACGCTTCACTTGCATTCCAAACCTACAAAGGAAGTGACATAAAAGAAGGCCTTGATGAAGGCTTAAAATAATGATTCTGGACACCAGCGTCTTCCAAGCATTTATAACAAATATTATTTGTCCCCATAGTGAAAAATAATCCACTTAACTCTAGTTGCCGGCCTTGTGCTGTACAGTGCGCTTCCGAACTAGGATCAGTTATGGCGCCTTACAATGTCACAGACTGAGGAGGCGCATCACCCCAGCTGCTCCATTTGCCTGTCATTTCTCATTCTACTTTGCATGTGTTTTGGTCCAAATTCTTGTTTCCCCTTATTGGCGGGGTGTGGGAGTGCAGGTAGGGCCGTGCTCCAGCAGGGGAACACAGAGAAACAGACTATTAACTCACTAATGGCGGGGTCTGTGGTCGGTGCAAGGATTCTTGACGCCCTTAGCGAAAGGTCACGGTTCCTCCCATCCCCTGTCTCCGCGTGTTCTCCACTACCTGCCATGCCCCAGCCCTCACACTCGTGTCCTGCCACGGCCTCTGCCCTCTCCGCCCCCCGCCCCCCTGCACGTTAGAACCGTCGTTTTGTGACCATTGCAAAATTGAATCATTTTACACTCCCACACCCTGTATCTCAGGCAGTGTTTTAAATAATGGCCTTCGGCAGTGTAAAACATAAAGGCATGCCGATATACACTAAACAGAGGGTTTGATATTGGTGAGATTACTTTTGACAACTGTAAGTAGGGCCACATACCTTTATTTTTTAAATACAATATTAGAGGCGTGAAAATGATCTTTCTTGGTGCATTTTAGGAATACATCCTGAGCAACCATGTCCTAGTTGAGCTTTTTCCTCTTCAAGAGGCAAAATGCAGTGTAGGTCAAGGTGCACCAGGGGTTATGAAGGGGTTAAAGATGGGAAGTAGGAATGCATTTATGCATGCAGTACTCATGACATCTTGTAACACCATGCATTATTGCTGCATGGGGTTACAAGATGTTTCAGTGTCACCTTGACACACTGGGCCCAATTTTCAAAATCATTTGCACATCTAAGTTCAACTTAACAGTGCAAATGGCTTTACTCCTGAGGAGAAGCTATTCACAAAGCGTGCTCTTGTTCTTGTATATACAATTACTCAAATGCAGTGTTACCCCCAAATGGTGTATTCTTGTGCATAAGAAAATCTTACACCTGGGAGCAACAAGTCAGCGTTCCAGGGTGGGGATGGCCTTGTCCTAAGTCCCAGATGAGAAAAGAATGTGGAAAAAAGTGAGAAAAACAAAACGTGAGAAATAAAGATCATTATTTTGAAATCATTAAAAAAACACTACATGGAGTGGCTTATGGAAACAGAAGGGTTTAGAGGTAGGCTACATGAAAGTGCTTTACCTTGGATTATATGTTATGGGTTAGTTGGCAGCCTAGAAATAAGGGTAGGGTTTGGGAAATTGGTTACTAGTAGGTTATAATATTGGAAATGCATAGGGACAGAGGTATAGGGTTAATAATAGATTTAGAGGAGGAATACTGTGAATAAAAACCCTTATGCCAGTGTTTCCTCAAGCTGTGGTTCGGGTCGAGCCGATTTTTGGTGAGTCGCCAAAGTCTAGGCAATAAATAAAGAAGCCTTTACATTCTGTATTTATCGTGTGACATTTGCTGTGCTTCAAAGACAGAGGTCAAATGCCAGGCTACGTCTTCTGCTTATTTAGGTCGAGCCTGGACAGCGCATGCCCTGCTCGGCGAGGCATGCTGTATTCGGGTAGACACTTGAAGCTCCGCCCACTCTCCGCCCATATTTTTCATTGTCCTCTGTATACTGTAGCTGTTCATTGGTCAATAGGCTTAGTAGTCCCTTCTTGATACCGCCTTGTCTTATTTTGTAACCTCCCATGGCGACACCCCCTGTTACGTGTGTTCTTACTCAGTATGCTTTAATTACAGCCTCCGAGCACTATTTTCTCAAATAGCTTTGTCCTGCCAGATGTTGCAGGCAGGACACGCTCTCTCCTAAAGCTTTAAAAAAATTGATAGCACGAACGCATTTGCAATAGGTCTCACATTTACAAGAGTTTAAGCTATTGGCATTGCAAATGACAATGCCTTTTATTTATCTGTTTGAAAAACAACACATAAATAAAAGGCATTGTCATTTACAATGCCAATAGCTCAAACTCTCGTAAATGCGAGACCTATTGCATTGCAAATGCTTGTTCTAACCTGGTGTGGGATCCCTTTTGTGGTGTGGTTTCATTTTGTTATTGTTTGAAGTTTTGCAAAAATACTTTATACATTGCCTCCAGGTTAAGCCTGACTGCTCTGAGCCAAGCTACCCGAGGGTTGAGCACAATTTAATTTTAGGTTTGCTTGTGACTTCACCCTGGCAAGGATGTGGTTGCTGCTTGAGTAGGGTTTCAACCCCCTCAACCAGTAACACAATTTCTTACAAGTAGCAAACCTTGTGAAATGTGATTACATTAGAGGGAAAGGGATTACCGTTGCAGTCAATGGTCATGATAGAGTTCATTCAAAGAGTAAATACATTTATTCAAGAAAGTAGTAAACAGGCTGTCAATAATCTTGAACGTGAGCTTGACAGAAAATTACACGAAAAGACATAACTATTATTATTTGTCTTCCCTTTTACTTCCATTCAGCCACTTGCTTTTTCATAATGAAAATATACATTAGAAAGTACCCTTAAAAACACTTACATCGTGAAGCCATGAGAGGGAGAGGAGAAAGGGGGGGAGGAAAAATGTGACGTTAAAAAGATGAAAGACTAAATGGTCCCAATAGGAATTTCAATCCATACCATGTGTATATCCTATGACTACATGCAAACGAATGTCCTGAACATGAACACTCGACGAATTGTTTCTTTGATTTATCCAAGCATAGCATGCAGTTCCCCAGTACTTTGTGACGTTACAAGAGCCTAATAGACTGACTGTGAATGCTATTTCAATTGTTTTCGCCTAGCTTACTTGGCGTAGGCCTCAGTGTTTACTGAACGTCATTAGATCTAAATAAACAAGATGACAGGCTTTGAGATAAATGAGAGGTAATTGGAAGGAATCCTATTAATCGTTCAGTATATATTTTATGACAGGCTATCCTTGACATATGTAACAGGTAGATAAAAGGAACTGGATTATGTGTACTTGGATGCATGTGATAGTGAAAGCTTCTAATATTAAAAACTGTATGAATGGGGGCGTGGTCACGTGCCGCGGCAAGATGGCGGCTCCAACCTGAGTTCCGCACGAACGCGGAACTCTTCTAAAGAATTCAGCCGCATTCCTGTGCATTTAGGTATATCGGATGCAAGATTCTGTTCCATGATGGCTTTGAGTGGCATATGGAGCCGTTCTGAACGCATTTCCTTCATTTGAGGAGCCAGCGGCGGTGATATTGCCTCATTCTAACGCGAGCGGCCGCCATTTTGTAGCTGCCGCTCATTGCACTCTCCTCAGGTAAACCGGCGTTTTTGGCTTTCAAGCGCACGGCAACGTGTTTTTCCATTACTTTTTGAGCTACCTGCTCTGGACTGTGACTTTGCTAAAGGAATATGAATATTCCAATTTTCGATGTTTTTTATGTCACTTTTGACTTTAATATGTAGAGGTTGTTCATTTTACCACATTCTCTTTTGAACTTGTCTTTCTCCAGCAACAATATCAGTCACTGGATTATTATGTGTGGTCATTTTTCTATGATATTGCTGCTTGCTACGTTTTTTTTTTTTAGATCTTCTGACCTCCTCTTCATACAAATGAATGTGACTACCTTTTTCTTTGTCATACCTTCCAGCCTCTAAGGTAATTAGGCGTTTGTCCTACTAAACGTACGACAGCGTTGTTTTTCTTGGTCCTTTTTCAATAAATATTAGAGTGCGGACGGAGGGTGACATAATTTTTCTCTGATTCACGTCATTTTCTCTTTTTTTTGCGTTGTCTGGCCCCTCACTGTTTTGTGATATGCTCTTGCTAAGCTTATGGGCAGACTGAAATCTTTACTAAAAGTTACCTCTCGTCCTTCACGACATTTCAAGATGGCTAGTGAAACTCAGCTTCCAGTCAGAGCCTCATCTTCAGTTACTAAACCCAAAAGAGCTAAAAATGATCCCCCTCTCCCATCTTATCTTCTCAGAACCCTGTTCTTGATACCATTTTAGATGAGGTGAGGGGGTTGAAATCTTTTATGTCCAACACTAATGAGAAACTTCAGCAAATAGAAGATAGATGGATTAATATGGAAGCTAAGGTTCTTGGTATGGAGCAACGCATTAGTGATCTACATGATGTATCTACTAAGATTCCAATTTTGGAGCAAGAAATTCATCGTCTTAAACTTCACACTGAGGACCTTGAGAATCGTAATAGACGGAATAATTTACGTCTCTATGGACTACCAGAAAATCTTGAAGGTCCAGATATGCTTCTTTTCCTAAAGAGATTCCTGTCAGAACTTTTAAACCTTCCTCCAGAACCTTCATTAAATATCCAACGTGCACATCGTCTAGGTCGTCTCCAGTCAAATGCTTCCAGACCCAGAGGAATCATTATATTGTTTTTGGAATTTACTGATCTCATGCATGTCCTCTCAGCAGCTAAAGTGAAATGTCGCCTCATATGGTCTGGTCACACCATCTATCTATCACAAGATCTCTCTAATGCCACTAATGCAAGGAGAAAGGAGTTTTTGGCTCTTCGTCCTCAGATGAGACAATTGAATATTCGTTATGGTATTCTTCATCCTTGCCTGTGTAAAATTGCTCATGAGGGTTCCACACGTTCTTTTGATGATCCTGCTATACTGAGGTCTTTTCTCCAAAGCCTTTTAACGAATTCTGCCGCTGTTCCTTCTCATCATCTCTAAGTATCCTTTCTATATCTCATTCGTTATGGCTATTTATAACTTTACTCTTTTTATTTTCCTCTCTGTCATTTCATCTTCCGTCGGTGCTGTTGCGTCCCATGCTTCAGTCATTGTTGTTTTCTCTTAGATCTGGATCTCTTTCCTTGATCTATCTTCTTTTCTTCTATTCTTTCTTCTTCTTCCTTTTTCTTTCTTTCTCTTTATGTTTGCTCCCTTTATTTGATGATGTTCCGTTTGTTGCATGTGTTCATTAGTGTTGTTTATTGGTATATAACGTATCTTTTCTCTTCTTCTCATATGTGGTGTTTTTCTCCTTCCAGCTATTTCCCTGAAGTGTATCTTCCCCTACATGTATTACCCTCCAGCCTTCCAATATGTGTAATGTTGTCACGTGTAATGTTCGTGGTCTTGGAAACCCCGTCAAAAGACAAAAGGTACTTTCTCATTTATCAAAATTAAATTCTCAGGTTTCTTTCATTCAAGAAACGCATTGTACTGAAGCAGAATCGCTTAAGCTAAAAAGACAATGGGTGGGTCAAGTTGTTTACTCTCCTTCAGTTAATAAAAAGGGAGGTGTAGCTATATTGTTTCATAAGTCATTGCATGTACAAATTCTCTCTACACAAAGTGATACTGATGGACGATGGGTAATGGCTAAGGTTGTTTTACAAAATAAAGAACTCATTTTACTGAATATTTATGGCCCAGTCAGACCAGACCCGGAATTTTGGAATGGTATTAAGATTTTACTCTCTTCCATTGATTGTCCGAATATTATTGTTGCTGGCGATTTTAATCAATGGATAGATCCTTTTTCTGATAGACAATCTAAGTGTAAATTTAATCCAGACAAATCCCACAAAGCTTTTCAATCTGCCATTGCCTCTCGTTCATTATATGATGTTTGGAAGACTTGTAACCCTGATTCCCTTGAATTCACCTTTTTTTCCAATGTTCATCAAACTCGTTCTAGAATTGATTATATTTTGGTTAGTAAATCTCTACTTCCCTCCATTCAATCCTCGGAGATTGGATCTATTTTTATTTCTGATCATGCACCTGTCTCTACTGTTTTGGACTTTTCCCTAAGCTCCCCAAAATTTGGCCGTTGGAAACTTAATAATTTTTTGTTATCTGATACCATTTTTATTACAGAAGCCACTGCTTTCATTAATGAATTTTTCAAATTTAACAACCCCTCAGACACTTCTTTTTCTAATAATTGGGATGCCTTTAAGGCCTCCTTCCGTGCCTTTACTATTTCATATGCAGCAAAAAAAAAAGAAAATTGCACGTAATAAGTATATAGCTTTATTACAACAACTCAAATTATTGGAACATACTTATTTTACTTCTAAATCTTCCTCTGCTCTTCATGAATTGATTAAGGCCAAATCTGAACTTAACAAACTTGCTACGGTTGAAGCTTGCAATGTCCTTCTTAAAATTAAATCTAAATATCATGGGGGCCAGAATAAAGCTGGTAAGATGCTGGCCAATTACTTAAAAATTAAATCTGAACGTAAGAACATTGGGCCCATTTTAAATGAATCTACAAAAAGCTTAGCATCCTCGGATGAGGATATTGCGACTATATTTCATGAATATTACCAATCACTTTACTCTGATGATACGAATCCATCTAATCAAAATTTAAATACCTTTTTTTCAGGCATTCCTTCTCCCCCTTCCTTACCTGATGAATTTAACTTATTAGAGAGAGAAGTTACTCTTCAAGAGATAACTGATGCTATTAAATCCTTAAAAAAATCGAAAGCACCAGGACCAGATGGCCTTTCTGTTGAATTTTATTCTACTTTTTCCTCTATTTTCGTCCCCAAACTTCTGGCTCTTTTTAATTCATTCATTGTTGAATCTAAAGCCTCTGGTTCCTTTATGGAAGCCTTGATCGTTCTCATTCCCAAACCTGATAAGGATCACTCCCTTTGTAAAAACTATCGTCCCATCTCATTAATCAACTATGATTGCAAGATATTTGCTAAAATTCTCGCATCTTGTCTTGAAACTATTATCCCATTATTGGTCAAAACTGATCAGGCTGGTTTTGTTAAGGGCAGATTGGCCGCAGATAATGCACGTATGTTCGCCAATGTTATTTCCTTTGGGAAAAAATTTAAAGTACCGCTTGCAGCGTTGTCCTTAGATGCCGAAAAGGCTTTCGATCGAATTAATTGGCAATTTATGTTCAAAACACTTCATTGGTTTGGTTTTGGTCCGACTTTCATTTCTTATGTTAAACTGTTATATTCCTGCCCCCGTGCTAGTATTTTTGTGAATAATCATTTTTCAAAATTATTTTCTTTATCTAGGGGTACTCGTCAGGGCTGTCCCCTCTCTCCCCTGTTATTTGTTTTATGTCTTGAACCCTTCCTTGAACGTATCCGTGTCAATACAAATATTTCTGGCTTCACACATAATTCTATAGAAACCAAAATGTCAGCTTATGCTGACGATATATTAATATATATGTCTAATCCCCACACTTCCCTTCCTTCCTTTTTGGATGAGGTTCAGTTATATTCTAGTATTTCTGGATATAAATTGAACTTTTCTAAGACAGAAGTATTACCTCTGAATTGTGCTATCAATATATGTTTAGTGACACTAATTTCACTTGGTGTCCCACAAAAATTAAATATCTTGGTATTTGGTTCTCTGCTACTTTGTCTACCACAATTAGATACACATTTAATGTACTAATTACCAAAATTCAGTCACTTCTACTTTCCTGGTCCCCTCTTCATTTGTCCTGGTGGGGTAGACTAGACACTATTAAAATGATGATTGTGCCTCATGTCCTTTACACATTATCTATGTTACCTTTTCAAATCCCCGTATCATATTTTTCACAAATTAATTCCATCTGTACAAAGTTCTTATGGAATAAAAAACGCCCACGCATTGCTCTTATGAAACTTAAACAACCCACATCTGAAGGAGGTGTGCGTTTCCCTGATTTTAAAGCTTATCATTCTGCATTATTGATTAGACAATTTTTTGCCCTTTCTTATGAATTTGCTGATATCCCTATACCCAGATGGATTGTTTTTGAACGCTCCTTACTAAAAGACTTTTCTTTTCGTAATATAATATATATGTCTAATTGTACTTTTATATCAAATAATCCTATTTTAAAATATTCCCAAAATTTACTATATAATATATTCTCTGATGGTCTAGATCCGTTTCAATGTTTTTTATCCTCTACTATCTGGTACAATAAATTTGTCAAATATAAATGTAAATCGTTCTATTACAAACATTGGAAGGAGAAGGGAATTATTTATGTTCATCAATTGATTCACCAAAATTCTGTTATTCCCTTCCTTGAATTGCAATTGCGCTTTCAGTTACCTGACTCATTTCTCCATGAATACCTCTTAATTTCAACAGCTTTGCAATCTTACTTAACTTCTCAAGACTTCCCCAATGTCTCTCCCTCACTTATTCCAGCTACGCCACTATATAGTATTTCTCAAAAGCACAAACCTAAGGCTGCTCACATTTATAAGTTATTGTTACTGCATGTTACTGAACGACCTAAATCTCATACAGAACTAGCTTGGGAAATAGACTTGTCCTTATCATTTCCTGTTTCTGTTTGGGATAAAATATGGTCTAAGTTATTCAACATTTCTGTTGCTGCTCGTATAACTCAATTTATCTATTTTATTTACAATAGAGCAGTTATTACTCCTGTTTGTATATCCAAGTTTTCCCCTACCTCTTCGCCCCTGTGCTGGTCGTGTTCTGAATGCACCGGCACCTTAAGACATCAACTTTATGATTGTTCTAAGGTACTGACATTTTGGCAATCTATTTGGTCTACATGTATGAAAATTTTTAAATGTGATATTACGTTAACATTGCAAAATGTTTTTCTTGGTTCATCTTCACCTGATTTGGATGATTCTACTCCTATTTCTTTATTGTTTGACTTATTTATCGCATTAGCCTTCAAAGTTATTTTGTCATGTTGGAAAGATAATTCTAAGTTATCCTCATTGACTTGGTGGAATTTTATTTGTGATGAACACAGAATCGCTAATGTTTCCTCTTCCATTCTCTCTCAGAAAATTAAATCTGATCTTCTCTGGTTACCTTTTACATCTTATCTCTCTACACATGCACCTGCGCTTTAAAATACTTCTTCTTCTTATTCTCCTGTATGATTTCCATGCATCTACATCCTCTTCTTATTTCCTTTTTTCTTTCTTCCTTTTATTTTCCTTCCCTTCTTTTTTCCTTTTCTTTTTCTCTCCTCTATTACTTCTTTACCCTACATTGATTGTTTATATATTATTTTGTACTATGTTTATTGCTTTGATATATGTTTTCTCTTTTGCTTCTGTTTTTCCCTTGAAAATTCAATAAAAATTCTTAAACAAAAAAAAAAAACTGTATGAATGTTTATGAAATTGATTCTGTAATGTAGTTGACAGATGTAAAGCACATGAAAGACTTGCATTAAATCGATAGGTGCATGAGTATGGATAGCGAGAACATATGATTTCAGAGCAATACTGTCTTTGGCAGAATACACAGAGTTTGGCGGTATGGGAGCGGGACCACCACGCCGCCGCCTCACTCCCACACTGCCAACCCTGTGTGCGCTATGAAATAGGCGCTGCAATGGGAACGTCAAAGGCAGTACCTGAACGGCATGGACAGGTGCAGTCCATGCCGTACAGGTACTGGCGTGCATTCACACAGGGGGGCACAACATGTGCACCCCTGCATGCACCCTATGGCCCTGAAGCAACAGGGGGCCTTGTAGGGCCCCCTTTGTTTTCTCTCTGCCCGGTTTTCATGGAATAGGAACTGCCATGAAAACCGTGGCAGAGAGAAAACTCATAATATGCTTGGAGGGACCACAGCGGTCCCGCCAAGCATATTGTGGCCTCAAGACCACCGCGCCACCACCAGGGATGAGATCCCTGGCGGTCTTGGTGGTGCAATAGTGGTCTGACAGCCCAAGTTGTAATAGGGCGGTCGGACTGCCACGGCAGCAGTGCCCGCACCGCCACCGCTGCGGAGTTGTAATCCGACCCAGAATGTTTCAGAGAGAACTTTCGATAGATGTCCAGCCATGATGGAATGGAATGTGACATGTCTGCATAATGTTAGTGGACTATGGAAGATGGTGGTGCCAGCTGGAGGACAGCTCAGACACACCTCCAGAACCTGACCAGGACTAGTATTGAATCAGTAGGAACAAGCAAGTTAGTTTGACCTACAAGCCTCAAGTTTCAGGTAACTAACATAAGTACTATTATAATGGGTAAATTTGGTATTTATAATGCTTGTGGTAAATCAGCATTCGCAAAGGCAATAGGAGTAGGTGTTGTAGGGAAACTATTTGGTAATAGCTGGCCGACTGTGGGTGTGGTGCCCCCAACTACCCTAGAAAAAGCAATCCCCTGATGAAGCAATATCTGGGGACATAACATTATAGAAGCTGTGAGTGGGGCTCCTCTTCTGAGTAGATTACATTAGGAGAAATACATTTTACCCTGAGAAAAGAGTGTTATGAAACTGAGTCAGAAGATCATGTTGTGTTTATGTTAAGATTAAAAGGCATACACAGAAAAATATAGCAAAGTAAATACTTTATTTTAAATGTAATCCAACGGGACCCCCATCCGAGTACAAGTTGGTACAAGTTGGTATTTGCATTGGTTTGTATGGAAAAGTAATGCAAAGCAGCACGAAATGCTGCTTGGCATTACTTTGTGTCAAGGGGCCACATGGGTGGCACATGGGTGTTCCCATGCAACCACCCATGCATTTTGATGCTAAACCCTATCTACTAACATTAGTAGACAGGGTTTAGCGTAAAAAGTTAATGCAGCTAAAAAGTATGGGTTTAAAGGAGAAATGTTTACATTTCTCCTTGCTTTTCAGTCTTTGCATGTGTGCTGCGCTGTACAGCACAAATAAAAAGTGTGAAAAGGATTTAAACTTGTCTTGCCATAGTATTTTGTACAGGAAGGGTGCCCTTCCTGTACAAAACCTATGGTAGACTCAGGCACGCACCCTAGCACTATGGCACTGAGCTGTGTGCCTGGCGCGTGGCAGCTGAAATCAGCGATGGCACTAGGAAGAGGGGAAGAGAGAGCCCTAACTCTGTAGATATGGCGTCCTCCTGCTCCCCCTCTATCACGCAATGCAGTGCAGAATTTATGGCTGCTGCGCTGATATCTGTGATTCTTTTGAGAATCTGGGCCTATGTCTGCATCTCTGGACTTCCTAGGCTAGCTGTGGCTTCCCCGCAGGCATGTTCAGCAGTAGCAGCAGGAAAGGAAAGCAGAACTTCAGCAGAGACCTTACGACTTGTTGCAAGTCCGTTGGATAAGAGCAACATCCAGATCCCGATTCTGGAAACAGCAGGAATAGCAGGCTCTTTGGAGATCCATGTCCAAAAGGTGTTCTGTGAGATAGAAGGAAGCTCCAGCTTGTATGTTCCTGCTCGGACGGTTGGACAATGTCCACTGACAATCACATTTGGTGCAAACACCAGATTCAAAAGGCCCTGCCAGTCATGCTGGGGCGCAGTTCCTCTTTTCTGGATGTAGCCTGGGAAGATCTTCTCGAAATAGGATCCATGAGTCTCTGCTTATGTGCAGAAACCCAGGGACATCTTCCAGAGAGCTAGTATTGAAGGAACATGTGTGTATTGCTTCCAGACAGTCATGGAAACAAAAACTACCAGAAGACGAAGATTATGTTTATTCGCTTGCATTTCCAAGCTGAACCGAAGAGGAGACATCCTTTTGGCTTTATTCATTCCTTTAATCATTTCACTGAGCAGGGCCGGCTTTAGGGCGGTGCGACCAGTGCAGCCGCATCTGGTGCTGACTTTGGTGTGGGGCACTGTGTTTCAAAATAACTTACGGGTTTAAAAGCAAGTGAACTTCCTTGTACCTCCAGCAGTTTTCAGGCAACAATTAAAATGTCAAGATAACTCTGGTGATTAATGTTACCGCTGGTGAGATATCAGAATTCTGTCTAGTGGCAGTTTTGACTCATCATAAAGTAGAGCAGAGGGTTAAAGTGCCTGCTGTGAATAACGTGTACCATGCAGATCAAAAAACTGAGTGTGGGTGAACTATGCGTATGTTTTAAAAAAAATTAAATGTATGTCAAAGAGGGGCAATGGAGAGGTGAGGGGCACTGTTGGAGAGTGGTAGTGAGGGAATTAGTGAAGAGGGAGTTATGGGGGGTGCTAAAAAAAACTGTTGCACCAGCGCTAAAGCTGGCCCTGCCACTGAGTAATATTGAATACACACTAGGGGCCCGATTCCGATCTCTCTAGGAAAGCACTCCGTACGACTCGGATCCGGAGGGCTTTCCGAGCGAGATGTGCTCCGGGAGTCCGAACGAGCGAGTACGATGCTGCTGTATGCTTACGGACTCGGTTCGCTCGGACTCCCATTGAACTCTAGGGGAGCCCGTGTACAGACGCGTACACAGGCTCCCATAGCAGAAAAAGGGTGGGTGGGAAAAAGCGTACACCCTGTGGCGGGCACCCCATGGTGCCCACCACACTGCGCATGCCTGAATCGGGGGACCCATGGGCACACCCCCGTGACAGATTCAGAGGGCCCTGGGTGAAGGGGGACCTGCTACGGCCCCCCAAAGTATGCTTCCGACAGCCGTTTCGTCTCGCTGAGACCGAGGCGAAGCGGCTGTCCGAATCGTGCAATGTACTCGCTCGGTCGGAATTCTGCTCCATAAAGCGGCACGATTCGACTACAAACGATTTGTACGGACAGGTTCGGGTCCCGGAAAAGATTCGGTCGGCGCATACGCGATCTTCGCGTCGTACTTGGTCGTTCGGACCTGTGTACGATTCGGTCGTAAACAAGGGCTACGAATTGGATCTGGGAAAGCCAAATCCGATTTGGAGGTCTTCCGGACAACATCTGAAACGGGCCCTAAGAGAGACCATTAGTCTAGCTCAATGCCTAGGGCTCAAAGCTCACCTCCTGCACTCGTGAGACTGGGATTGTCCTCCATCGATCCTGACATTCTCAGACAAGTGAATCTTCATGACCAGCAATGGTTAATCCTAATAACAGGGTCACGGTTAGTGTTTTGTGAGAAATGTTCAATTGATAACGATCATTTCAAAAGTTATGCTCATATGGTTTGTAGACATTCTAAACATGCAAAATATAAAAGGGGTACTGCTCTGCGTAAAGCTGTAGTGTAGCTCCTATTTCCCTAATAGGCTCTGCGCATTGGAATAATATATCCTATAGGTCTGACATAGGACTAAGGTCAGTATGTCCCTATCGAGTATATTAAACTTAATTACTTGTGCCAGCTAGCTCAGAGGCAACTAGAAACTCCTTGACAACAAGAAGGGAGTAGTTTCTGGCAGCCGCAAAACATGACCACTGTGTTTCCCTTTAGAATCAGAACGTGTCCCAGAGTCGTGGAAACAATAGATAACTATTTCACTCAGCTTAGTCGTGCATGCTTAGTTTTCTCCAAGTTACACAGAAAGAAATAGACGGGCGTTTCAATAAACGATTTATTGAACAGTCTTGTTTCTGGTGTAAGTAAAATGTGCTGTTACGATCACAAGACAGTATGCGAGATAAATAATGTACAGTGTGAGCAGTAGAAATAAATAATACTGCGAGAGCATTATCTTTTAGTACATATGCTGTTACATAAATAACACAGACTAAAAATGCGAGTACTCATACGATGCGTTTCTAATCTAGTTCTACCCCAATGTACCTAACCTAACCTAGGTGTAGGACAGAGATATGAAGTAGGTGAAGTGATTCCCTTACTATGGTATACTAAGAGTACGCTAACCCCAGTATGCCTAGTATGCCAAGAGTCCCTCTAGGTTCTAGTCTGCTCCATACCTGAAGAATGAGAGAGGTAGGAATCTCTTTGCCAGACTCGAACTCCAACACCCCGCAAGGGAAGTTAGATCACTGGAAGCTGGACTCTCTGCATGCAGGGATGACAGCGTCTTCTCAGTGCGTCAGGCCGGGAAACGGGCTCCTCTGAAGTCGAGGTCTCCTCTGATTTACAGGGGCAAGGGAAGGTATATTTATACCTGAGAAGCACCTAAGAATGTTAGTTTTGACGTGAGTCGGACAGCGAAAGACGTCATGAATGAACCCCTAAGGAATAATGGTTCATGCATAATATATGAGTCCTTGAAGAAATCAATAGTCCTGGACTAGGGAAGCTCCCGCAGCCTAAGGGTCTGTTCTTCAAGAACTCGTTGTAGACGTTAGGGTGGACGGATGTCAGAGACCATGCCTGTATTTGGAGTGCACGGTTAATGCCTAAATAAGGGCTGGGATTTTATACCTATATAAGGGCAGGGCAAATTGTGCCTATAAAGGACATGATACTGGAAAGCCCGTTTATGGACACCCTAAGAGGAATACAACACCCACTCCACTTTCGTGTGTACGATAATACTAAAATGCTAAACATTTAAAATGCTGAACATTAAAAATGGAGTACCGCATATTTCTAAAATATTTCATAAAACCATTTAAAAAAGGCATTTAAAAAACCAATTAGAATGCAAAAGGTACTGTACATATTAAGCATAGCCTTTCACTCCAGGCATATAAAAATAAAATGCAACATGAATGAAAAGAAGCAGTAATATTTACATGTGACAGAAAATGATCGATAAGTTGTTCAAAAATCAAAGTCATTTCATGTCATGAAAAAAAAAGATGTTTTAGACACACAAGATGACTAAGTGTCCGTGGAAGTACCTTGAAGTCTGTATTATAAGGCTAGTTCTACTTTAAGCAGATTGTAGTGCCATTTTCGTTCGAAAAATGGGAAAAAGTTCAATTTTGGGAGAGTTCCAAGTTGTTTTGAAAAATGAAGGCCAAATTGTTACTGCATCTTTGGAACACAGTACGCTGAATCAGAGTCAGTTTACGGGTCTGGTGTAAACATGAGATCATCTATTTCTATAGACAAAACATCGTCCACTGTAGTTGGTGTCAGTTGGAACACCTCGTGTAGCAGATTAATTGCACAGAGATGTGAAGCTTCGCTTCCAGCATAGGGTGCCGCAGCAAAGTTCGCGTCCGTTGTTACCTGTGTGCCTGTTGATCTTTCTCGTACCTCAGCAGCAGCCAGAAGCGTCTGTGAGATCTCAATGAATGCTGACATCAGGATTGGTAGCCTCTGGGGACAACACAGAGCATGGGCCGTTATCGGGACCAGCAGAGTATCGACATCCGTTGGCGTAGCTGATGGAAAAGTTAGACAGGTGTCCAACACGCATTCTTCACCGCATAGCAGGCATCGTAGAACAGGTAAGATGCAATCTTGCCAGATTGGTCTGAATGACAGGAACCAAGTTGTATTAAGGTCCCGTAGACGAGTCATGCCCAAAAGCTGTACTATTCGCTCACGGCACTTTCGTTCAAGGAGAGCTTTCTCCATTTCGCTCGGAGTGATGTCTGCGAATAGGCTGGCCATAGCGCAATAGCAGGAAGAGAAATAGAATTCTGGCAACAAGTGCTAGAATTAATGGTATGCCACCAAACACCGAATGAGCAAAGTTCGGGATGATTCCGAGTATTGCCTGGAAAGGTGCTAACAGACCGGAGCAGATGCTCTTAAATACATGTATAATGCCAGTTGTATCAGACATGTTGAAGATACGTGATATAATTTCTACGAAATGTATAGGGCAGTTTGTACGTATTAAAGTCTGTATCTCAGCCGAAGTCCTTGCAACTTGTAGATCATAGGTTTCTTTGGCCGAGGTCAAAGGCACTGTTTGCTGTAAAAGCATGGCTTTCATTTTGCTCAAAGTATCAAATCTTATAAAAAGAGACGTTCAGCGAAGGCCATAGAGGCGACTCCCTGACTGTGTCTATTGGGGCAAACAATACTTGCATACAGCAAGTGACCCTGGAGTTGACCGTTACTAGATATGGGATGCCTGGCAACATGCCACAGCAACTCTGATCATTCAACATGAGGTAACTCCCATTCGAAAGTTGTCCAAACGTTGGATTAATCACAGCAGCTGGTGTACCCTGCTGATAGCAAGACAAATTTGCCACAGAACCATTACAAGCCCCGTGTAAAGAAATGTCCTGACATATAAGCGAACCGCTTAGTGCAAGTTTACAGTTTGTACCACTCAAAAACACTTCACGATCCCCACTCCAACATCTATATGTATACGGTAGATCCCAAGATGTCTTAATGTATTCCTTACCCAACCTTTCATATTTGCCTGCTTGCATTTGTCTGAGGCAATACTGAAACTGAAAAGTACTCACAGGTAATGTTATTTTGCCATGAATAAGCCATTCTGTAGCTGGTTTTTTTGCCACTGTGAATGGTAACTTTTCCAGTTTTTCAATGCTCAGCACTGTATACCTTGCTCCTCTTTGTGCCAGTTCGATCTGTTTATCAGTTAGATTGTATTCTGCAAACAGAGCCGTTGTGTTGATGAAACGCCATAGGCACATAGCCCGCTCGCAAAGATTGCAGCGTCCAGCTTAATAACATAATAGAACGTAATTGAGACTGGCCTTGCTGTAACATCGCCAAATCTTGTTCTAGTATGTCGATAGCAGAGGATACAATGCCATCCAATGAATATATTCTGGAGGACAAAGTTGTTAACCCATTGTCGACCACAGAGAGTGTTTTCTCCAAATTAATACGATCAAGTTCACGTATTCGTTCTGCAGCCTCCATCTGTGACACTTTCCATGCTTCATTATAGGCAGCATAAATGCCGGCATATATGAAACGTTTTGATGCGGTTTTCTTGGTCCAAGCAAGAATTCCCTAAGGTCTGCGTCCTTTTAAGTAAGGTTAAGTATTGTTTCACATCCTGTAGTGTAGACTTATGCAGCCAATCGAGGCATAATTTTCCTACACTGTATGTTGTTACTACCCCCGGATGTTGTCTTTGGACGTATCTTGGGTCTGGCCTATTAATAGTAAAGCCCTGAGTTTTATTCAGGAACCTTTCCTGACAGTTATTCGTGTCTGTGGGCCAGATCAACCATTTTTTCCAATCAGGATTAGATCTGTTGAGTTGTAGTATATTGTCAACTGTCACCACTACCTGTGTATCGTTATCTCTGGCAGGTGTCGGTACAGAAGGTGTGTTCATCTCTTTGATCTTGGCTAATCCAAGACAAGATGTTTGTTGGACGGTTTCATTCAAAAACATTATTTGTTCAGGGATGATACAGGCTCTAAACAAAGCTTCTATACCCTGTACTTGCCAATCTTTAGTACCCCACACAGTTTTTGTGTCTATTGTGTCTTTCCAAAAGTCGAAACCCTGTCTAGACAGTTGGGCATTAAATAATGCAGAGTAAATCTGTTTTGTATTTGTCAACATAATTTTCAGTCCTGTCTTGTTTACATTTTTATAGTAAAACATTTCTGGATCAGAAGTATTTTAACCTGAAAAATATGGAAACTTGTTGGCAAATGTTGTTGAACTACCTTTAGGTGGTGTAGGACAATGTTCCCATTGGTTAAACATAAACACATTTCTTGGATATGCAGATTTATGCAAATAATGATGACCATAGTGGTTAAAACAATACATTTGTTCATAGTCTGATGAACCCTCTAAATATTCATGTTTAGAAAATGCAGCAGATTTTTCTAGGTCAAACATTATGTCATTCACAGTCTCAAAGTCCCAATCATCTGAATAGGTACTGGACGTAATTAGATCACTCAGTGAAATTTTAAACAAATGTGGAATGTTCAATTGTTCCGTCGGACCGAAGATTTCAAAATCTGTTTTGTCCCACACTATACCATCCTGTATAGGAACAGCTGTGATGTTCACTGATGACAAGTCTCTTGCTTCACGATGGGAAGATTTATGAGGTTTCAAAAGTACGTTCACGCCTTTTCCTTCAGTATTCACATGGATGTATCTGCCACTTATAAGCACGCTTACAGTTGTTACCAAAGCTAGCCAGAGCAGGAAAACAAAAGTCCAGATGTAATCCAGAGTTCAATCCATGGAGAAACCAAATAAGTCTTTTTCAGAAAGTGAAGAAAGTCTTGTACTTGCTGCTTGAATTTCAATGATGCTGGCGTCGTTTCAGGTTCACTCCGATCTTCTGAGAACGTATCAAAGTTAATGAAATAGCCAGAAGCAGTTCTGTCAATTGTTGGAATTGCATCAGGATTTGTAGAAATCACTGGAACCAGTTCATCACCTGCCACGTTGGTGTAGACAGGTGTATTTGGACGAACTGTTACTTGGTGTTCAAGAGGGATGAGTTCCATAGCGTTGTTGCTTAGTCCTCCATCAGTTACAGCTGAGTTCTCGATGGTTATCAGTCTTTCAGTCTGAACCTCTTGGATAGTAGCAAGAGGAGTGCGTCTGCTACTAGGTCGGAGTCCACGAGGCCTACTATTTAGTATTGGCCACATACTGTGGTTTGATGAGGTCGATGGACACAAATCTTTTCTCCTTTCTTCCAGCAAGGGGCGGCAGAAGTACTGTTCTTGTTCCTTGAACTGCTAGGACAGGTACTGGTTGTCTGTAAGAAGGTCCAAATTCCTTCTTGTCCGCGATTTTTTCTCTGACTAGATCCCCAACTTTTGGAATCCAGACAGGCCTTGCTGGGACAGCCGGTTGATCCCCAGTGGTGGTGGGCTGTAGGAATACGTTGCTTTGTTTCGTTCTTAACTTGTCTAGTTCCTGTAAAACAGCCAAACGATCTTTGATATCAAAGGGTTTATTTTCCACCACTGTGCCTACGTGTTCAAGGTCTGGTACCCATATTCTTGTCCCAAACAGGACCTCATATGGAGTGACCCCCCCTAGAGAACTTCTTGGCAGGTTGTTCAATGAGCGCTGAAACCCACTAAGGTGTTTGACCCACCCATCACCCGAACCTAATACCCTAGCTGTTATAGACTGCTTTATGTCCCGGTTTTTCCTTTCCACAACAGAATTTCCCTCAGGATGGAATGGAGAGGAGTACCGCAATGCAACGCCCAGACTGGCCATGGCTTCTTTGTAAGCCCTAGAGCTAAACGCAGGACCCTGGTCAGAATGTAGCGTGCCTATTGCGTATGTGCCGATAAAGACTCGCAAATCTTTTATCACAGTACGAGCGTCAGCCGAGCGCTGAGGCCATAACCATAGGAACCTAGAGCAGGAATCCACTGCAACCATGATGTATTTATAGTTACCGTCCCTTTGCAATGGACCGCAGTGGTCCAGGTAAACACAAGCTAATGGTTTGTCTGAAATTAACAGGGGTGTCTGCGCAGGACGTTTCACTGTTGAGACTTTCATCTGTTGGCAAATATCACATTCTAAAACATAGTTTTTAGTTTGTTTCCGAATGCCAGGCCACCAATATCTTTGCTTGAGTAAAGATACTGTTGCTGAAACACCTGCACGGGTAGAAGCTATCCCTTCATGTGCTGATAGGATTAGTCCTAATCTGCGTTCCTTGTTTGGAATTACCCTATCCCCCACTCCAGGGATTCGAGCAAAAGGAACGTTGTTTGCATCAATTACATAAGAGTACTTGAGTGGAAACTTTTTTGGTAACGCTGCACTGCTGCCTTTGCTTGAAGCATTGACAGCCAACATTATCTCACCGTCTATTTTTGTTTTTGAACGAGTGATCGCAGCTACGGAAGCCATCTGAACAGCTCCCTTGCGGCTTCGTCAGCCAATGAATTCCCTGCAACGTGAACGCCATCACGTTGATGACTCAGTGTGTGGATCACGTGAGCCTTTGGTAGTTCGCTTTTCAACTGAACTACTTGTTCCCAAAGCATTTTATGCTTTATTGTGCCACCTTTCGCATCTTTGAAACCATTTTCAAGCCAGTTTCGTATATAGTCATTATACGACTGAACACAGTAAAAGGAATCG
The DNA here is from genome assembly GCA_963921515.1 of Calotriton arnoldi. Taxonomy (NCBI): domain Eukaryota; kingdom Metazoa; phylum Chordata; class Amphibia; order Caudata; family Salamandridae; genus Calotriton; species Calotriton arnoldi. The sequence continues at coordinate 121,063 of CAWUFW010020439.1, read as the reverse complement.
CACACTATTAGTGTGGGGAATTCTCGATCTGTACTTTCAAGTGCCAGTTTGAATGCTTGTAGTTCAGCTCGCTGAGCTGTACAATCTCCTAGAGATTGAGTTTTTGTGACGATGGGTCTGAAGATGCCATTTCGCATGTGACCTTTAACGATTGCACACGTTGCACTGTAAGCTTGCTTACTCCCTGTTGCGGGCTGTGCGGATCCGTCAGTGTAAATTATGAATTCGTACTGATCGAGAGGCAGAATTTTAGTAGGCAGAGGACATTCATGTTCGTATTGCAGGAATGCTTGAGTTTTTAAATCTGGATCGAAAACATATTCAACATCTGTTGCAGCAAGAGAATTAACCCATTGTAACCATCTTGGATGTAATGCTTTAGCATTTGGAATGCTTGCTTTTGTGACCGCTTCTAAAGCTGGTACTGGGGTTACGACAATAATGCGTTTCCCTTGGGCTAAGGCTCTTTCTTTTGCTACAGCGGTTTAAACTGCTGTCAGAATTTTTTCAGTTGAACTGAAGCGCATTTCCGCTTGTGTGTACAAATGTGATTTGTATGCGATTGGTATTTTCTCACCCTCATTGAAGGTTAAGTAGGTGAATCCACATTGACCCGAAATTATTCGGATTACCAAATTTCGTTGACTTACACGTGTTTGTAAGTGATTTGTTGCTAACATGTTAGCCTGGAGTGAACGCAAGATTTCTGTGTGTTCGTTCGTCCAGTTTCTGATCGAAAAATCAGGTTTGATTAATGTGTAGAGAGGTTTAACCCTTTCTGCGTAATTTAGAATGTATGTTCTTCCAAAATTCAGGAAACCCAGGATGGATTGTAAGTTTTTTAGCGTTTTTGGAGGTTGGAGCAGCACACACTTTTCTAAAAAGTAAGCTGCCAAGCTCTTGCCTTCACTTGAAAGCTCATATCCTAGAAATAGGACATTGAGATGGGCAATTCGGGACTTTTTAAAGTTGAACTTGTAGCCCTCAGAGGCGAATCCCAGTATAATGGTGCTCACCCTGTTCAAGTGTTTTTCCAAGTCATCGTCTGTCAGATAAATGTCATCGACATAGGACAATGCCTCATTGTCATAAATTTGTAGTAACTCCGTTACCCTCGCTGAGAATAAACCTGGGCTGTTCTTGAACCCTTGTGGGAGTCGACAAAAGTGACACTGGGTCCCCATTATGCAGAATGCTGTTAAGTACCTGCTTTCAGGTGCTATGTTTTGACAAAAGAAACCATTTGAGATGTCTAATGTTGTTTTATATTTTTTACGCACAATGTTATTCATTAATGCTGTGCTATGTGCATTTTGTACTGCAAAAGTTTTAGAACAAGTGTTTAAGTGTCTGTAGTCCAAAACTAGACGATATGTATTGTCTGGTTTGGAGACAGGAAACAAAGGATTGTTCATTGAGGAGGTGCATGTTTCAATCACCCCTTGATATTCAAGTTGATCTAAGATCTCCCTGACCTGTTTTTTAGCTTCTTGCTTTATTGGATACTGCCGTTGTGCAGTTGGTTCATGTTTCAGATGTATTTTATGGTGAGGTGAATCCTCATCCCATCCTACATGATTTTTATATAATGCTGGGGCCTGGGCCACTGCCCATTTCCTGGCATATGTATATCTCAGATGCATTGGTATATGGTTGGAGAAGGCAGGCATAATTATGTCCTCGCCATGAGGGCACTCCCTGACAAATTGTGGTGGCCAGTCCTTTTCTGCTAGAAGTATGTCATAGCCTTTTGATAGTCTTTCCCAAAAAAGTGCTTTCACCTGTCTAGGTTTGTCTCCCTCCATCCGGAGTGTTATGTCATATTGTCATAAGGTTTCTGCACATACACAGAGCTATGCACAGGAAAATGGGACCCCGGAATACAGTGGTTTGCCACCATATACCGTAGCACCCAAAAACCCCAACCCAACTAGCTTAGCATCCCATTAGCACCCAAGTACTAATGTTTGGACAACCCAGAACACGGTATCTTTATCTCAGGACTCACAGAAGCAAGAACACTCTTTCGTCACTCACTCGTACTTGTCCACAAGGTGCGTAGGAAGAGACACTGGATAGGTTAAAATGTTTATTCCAACTTACGTGCTCTAATGTACAGTACACGTGTCAGTACTAATAGCATAATGCATATTACTAATATAAGCAGCATGGTTACAATTCCATAGAATACAAACGGGAAAGCATCTCAGAGCTCAGTGGATAAACGTATACATAACATTACCACCCTCCCCTTGCAGTAAGATAGTTTATTATAAAATAGAAGACCTCTGGGCTTTGACTAGCGAACCCCATACCTCAGTCTCTAGATGCAGAATTACATCAGCAGGACATCATAGCTCTTCTCACTGAAAGAGATTTCTCCAAGTGTGTTTAAGCGCTAGTAAACCACAGTATTAAAAGCATATCAAATTCTTCATGGCAATTGCACATAATGTTATGTCTGGGTGCGCGAGACTGGCCATATCAGGAAGAACCAGAATACATTGTTATGCGACCTTGTACATGTTTGTGCAGACTGAGCCCAAAAAGGTGAACAACAGAAAATGCAGACAGTGCAAAAGAACTTGGTACGAGCAAAGGGCGAGGAAGGCCCGGCTCAGTGTAACGTGCGCAAAGAGAAGCAGCATGGCAGCCAGGCCTAGGCCAACATAACAAGGCAGGTAACAATCCACAAGACACCCTCCCCTGGACAGTCCGGCGGCCAGGACAGAGACCCATCAGAGGAGAATAACAGATATCGGAGCACAGGGAGCGCCCAAACGGCGAAGGGCAGGTCAATCCATGAAAGTGAAAGTGCAGAAAAAGCCATACCCTCCAAGAGTTCATCATTGGAATCGTCAAAAAACATAGATGCCATCCAATCCATGAGTTCAAAAGAGCAGGAATGCTCCTCAGCAAAGGGAGCATTCAGAAGCAATGCGGGACAGCTTGCGTGATAATTGAAACAGCTTCGTTGTAGGAGATCCTGGGCAGCCGCCCAGATATCCCATTGCGCCAAAATCCCCAGTGCAGCCGCACGCGCCATACAGCCAGCGACGGAACAGTCCTGCTCATGGGCCTCTAAGGGACCCATCAACTGAACAAAATCCGGAACAGACAATGACGAATTGGAGAGGCAATAATCCAGAGTCCAGGTGAAAGGACAGCGGACACAAGTCATCACAGGTTGCACGCAAGTGAAATACGCAAAGCGAAATGAAAGAGTATATGACACGCTCAGTGTCGCCAATGGCAAGACACCAAAACCAGCCAAAAGGCGCTCACGGAGCAGCTGGAGGCGTTCTGGATCGAGCAGGTCCCATCGGGGAGCAGCCATTGCGCAGAAAGCAAAATAAGAGCAAGACACCAGCCGCTAAAGCGAGGATCAATGGGAAACCGCCAAAGACACTGGAAAAAATAGAATGTATGAAAGCCGGGATGACACCAAAAATAGTTTGGAAGGAGGACACCAAGCCCGACCCAACGACCTTAAAAAAGTGTACTAGGCCTTCAGTGTTAGATGCGTTAAAAATACGATGTATTAACTCCCAAAATGTTGGGGGAGATTAGTGTTCAAAAGGGCCTGTATTTCACTGTGGGTACTCGCCACCTGGAGAATGAATGTCTCCCGGGCGGACGTGAGCATAACTTCCTCGTTTAATAATAGTGCCTTTATTCTGCTCAGTCTATTGAAATCTGCTTCCATGGTAGGGATGGAAGGCCAAATAGAGATATCAACCTTGCCATGAGGGGGAGGAAAAAGCACATTTTTGCAGCAGACAACCCTGTGTGAAACTGTTACAATGTAAGGAATGCCAGCCTGCAGGCCACAACAGTTTTCGTTATTTAAAAGTAAATAACTACCATTGGAAAGGAGAGTGAAAGTAGGTGAAATAACAGGAGCAGGAATACCTTTCAGCACACAAGCAAGATTAGGAGAGGAAACGCTGCATGAGCCATGCAATTTAATGTGTTTACAAATAAGCGAATGACCTATAGTCGAGTCGCAGTACTCCCCGTGAGAAAGACTTCCTTGCCGTCCCGAAGGCATTTATACATGAAAGGCAAGGACCAGAGTTCATGCAGGAAAGCACTGCCCAATGGCCGGTAACGGCCCACAGGATAATGTTTCATGCACGAGTCAAATTCAAACAAGGAAAATGGTAAAGCTATAACCCCATGGACTAGCCATACAGCAGAATCGAGTTCTGCAACAGAGAACGGCAAAGGATCCACCTTTTCGATATGTAATAGAGTGTAAGTTGCATCCTTCATGGACATAAATTGCTGTTTGTCAGTTAAGTTAAAAGGTAGAAACAAGGCAGAGGTGTTCAAAAATGCCAAGGAACTTTACCTAACTTGAGCGTTTGTAAAGTCCATGCAAACTGCATAACTGAACGCAATTGATTCTGACCATGATATAACACAGAAACATCATCTTGTACAATATCAACAACAGAGGACACAATATTCTCTAAAGTGTAAATGCGAGAAGACAGGGTATTAATACTATTGTCAACAACAGCAAGCACCTTTTCCATATTTGCTTGATCTATTTCCCGAAGACGGGAGGCAGCTTCAATTTGTGATAGCTTCCAGAGTTCATTATATGTTTCATAAATGAATCTCTTAGGTCGGGGACCACGAGGTCCCAAAACAAAGTCGGACAGATCAATATTGCCTGTAAGGAGGGACAAATGTTGTTTAACAGAATCAAGGGATCGAATGTTGCAGCCATTGTTTGCATAATTTACCAACAGAGTATGTAGTGACTGTACGGGCATCAGTAAACCTCGGATCAGGCCTATTCTGTGTGTAGCTAGCACCAGTATCATGAAAACGCATTTGACATGCATTAGATGATATAGGCCATACTAACCAGGGTGACTGAACCAGCTCAGAAACATTAAACGAATTATTTTGTAACATTGCCTGCAGGGACACGAGGGACATATTGAATCGTGAGCTTTCATTTGGAAAACTCGACAGGGATGGTATTGAGGGCGTATTCAATTGTTTAGTGGTTGCTAAGCCCCAACATGTAGTCTGATAGATGGAAGCATTTATGAACATAATTTGGGTAGGGATGAGGCACGCACGATGCAACGCCTCGGTTCCCTGTACCTGCCATGGCTTGGAGCCCCAAATAGATTTTAAATCCACTATATTATCCCAGTACTCATAACCACCCACAGCTAAGGCACTTAGAAAGGAACCTGAATAAAGCAATTTGGTGTGTGTTAACATAATTTTCTGAGTTGATGTGTTATTTAGTCTAAAATAATAGGATGCAGGGTTCGACCGATTAAAATCAGTGAAATAATTAAACTTATTTCGAAGAGTTTGAGAGCTACCTGGCAAGGGGTTTGGACAATGTTCCCATTGGGTATAGTTAACAGTACTACGCAGGGCACTGGGCTTATGGAGAAAATGATTACCCCAATGTTGGTAACAATACAAATCGGCATAATTAGCAGAATTCATATATAAATCTTCAGCATTAAAAGATGCATAATATTTTAAATCGGCAAACAATGCTTCAACGGCATGCACATCCCAATCATCAGAATGAATATTATTTTGTACTACATCACCCATTGAAACACGAAGGACATTAGGTACATTAATGATTTCCGTCGGACCATGGATTTGATAGTTCACTGCATCCCATACGATGCCATCAGCAACGGGGAAAGCTGAAATATTCACAAATGTGTGGTCACGCTTCATGATGTGAGACGAGGAATGAGGAGCCAAAGTTCCAGAAACATAGTCTACAGCAGAGCGTTCAGGTAAATAGTGACCATTGATTAGTAGAAAAAACACTGTGACAAAGCCAATGGACATGAACAAAAATATCAAGAAAAGTACCAACCAGATGTATGTCCAGGGGGAAATCAAAAATTGTCTCTAAACCAGGATATAAAAATACTGAACTTGGATGGAACTTTTGAAGATGTGGAATCCGAATCAAAGGAATAACGAGTCGGGCTTAGTGGCGTTGTTGGTTGATGTGCCACCGATTCTGATGCAGGATAAGTATACTCGTCCTCGTTGATATGGGTGGAGAGTTGGGGATCAATTATAGTTTCAGGCAAAATAGAGGATTCAGGCAAATCAACCATCTCAATTACAGCATCAGCGATCGTTCGTGCAGATGGACTATGAACATATGTCCGATAAATGGCAGGACAAGAGACCGCTGGTGTGACACTATTCAGGATCGGCCAGGCGCTGTAGCTTGACATTTTCAACTGAGATGTATCTGTTCTCTTTGCGACCAGGAAGCGGTGGTAAAATGACTGTACGTGTTCCCTTCAGGCCAAGAACTGGAACCGGTGCACGAAAAGAGGGGCCAAATTCTTTTTGTTTTCAACCTTCTCTCGAACCAGTTCTCCAACTTTCGGAAGCCAGCCGGCTACCGGAATCTGCAACGCAGGATCTGTGGCTGAAGGCAAATGTGTAGTTGCAAGTTTGTCTCGGGCTTCTTGTAAGTCCTGTAACATAGCAGAATGGTTATCTACATCAAACTTGGCGGATTGCGCCGCGATGTCTGGACCCTCAAGGTCAGGCACAAACATTCGTATGCCAAAGAGCATTTCGTATGGGGTCCGCCCACCCAGAGGTCTTCTAGGGAGATTATTAAGTGCACGCTGAACGGTATACAAATGGGCCAGCCAGTTCCTGCCAGTACCTATAACCCTAGCTGTTAAGGATTGCTTTAAGTCACGGTTCATTCGTTCAACGATAGAGTTGCCCTCAGGCCTATACGGAGACGAAAATTTCACCCGCACCCCAAGCGAAGCCATTGCATCCTTGTAAGCCCTAGAGGCAAACGCTGGACCTTGGTCCGAATGGAAGGTGCCGCATGCGAAAATTCCCACAAAGACACGCAAATCCCTGATTACATTTCGGGCGTCAGCACTCCGTTGTGGCCAGACCCAGAGAAACCGTGTGCACGAGTCCACTGCCACTAAAATGTATTTATAAGCAGTGTCTGATGAGAATGGACCGCAGTGATCCAAGTAAACACACCCAAAGGGTCTGTTAGCAATGCAGAGCGGTGTTTGTGGTGGACGTGTTACCGTGGAAGGCTTAATCTGTTGACAAACGTCGCAAGAAAGCACAAAAGCACGGGTGTCTTTATATAACCCACGCCACCAATAACGCTTCTGCAAGATGGAAACCGTAGCTGACACACCTGCATGCGCCGAAGCCATGCCTTCGTGTGCAGCTGATATCAAGGCACTCCTGCGGTCCGCGTTGGGGATCAGCCGATCTCCAACGTCAGGTATAGTTACATAAGGAACCTGATCGGGACTTAATTTGTAAGAATACTTGGAAGGAAACCTGTAGGGTAATTATCACCTTCCTTGGTTGCAGCAATAGCTGCTAAAATAACAGGGTCTATTTTAGACATGGACCTGGTAACCGCTGCTACTGAACACGTGACTACTGCTGAACGGGCAGCTTCATCTGCCAGATCGTTACCAATAGCGTGTGCGCCCACCCGCTGATGGCCTAAGGTGTGAACCACCTATGTGAGGGGCAGACGTTGTTGCAATTCTGCCACTCGAACCCAAAGCATTTTATGCTTAATTGTGCTCCCTTTTGCGTCCTTGTAGTCGTTTTCGACCAGAAAAACAGATTGTCATTGTAAGATTGTACACAGTAGAAGGAATCACATACAATAAGAGTTGTCTCATCCTGAGAAGCAAACTCAAGTGCAAGTAGCAATGCATGCAGCTCGGCCAATTGTGCGGTACTATCTCCAAGTGTGCGAGTATGCACTGCAGAGGATTTGAACGTTCCATTTACAAAGGAACCCGCCACAATAGCACATGCAGCTGAATAAGCGTGCTTGGACCCAGTGGCCGGTTGCGCCGAACCATCGGTGTAGATCACACATTTGTAATCCTCAAGCGGTAGTAAAAACAAAGGAGGAGGATGAACGAATTCATACTGCAAAAACTCCTGAGTCTGAAGAGAAGAATCGAAAACAAAGGTGACGTCTGATGACGTCAAAGATGTAGCCCATTGTATCCAACGGGGATGCATTGCTTTTGAGTTTGGTACACTTGCCTTTGTTACTGCCTCCAGGGCAGGACAGGGTGTTACCACCAGAATCCGCTTACCCTGTGCCAGTGCGCGTTCTTTTAGAATCGCCATTTGCACTGCAGTCAGAACTTTTTCAACAGATGTAAAGCGCAATTCAGCGGAAGTGTACAGATGTGACTTGTATGCGATAGGTACTGTATCACCTTCATTAAAGGTTAAATAGGTGAATCCCACCGCCCCCGGAATTATTCTAATCACCAGGTTTGTGTGGTTATCACGAGTCAAAAGATATTTAGACTCCAAAGGTCTGTCTGCAAAGACTGCAGAATTGAGGTATGCTCAGGCAGCCAGCAAGACCTTGAATAAGTAGGTTGTATCAAAGCATACAAAGGCTTGATACGCTGGGCATATTCGGGAATGTAAGTACGCCCGAAATTCAAGAAACCCAGCAAAGACTGAAGTTTCTTCAGAGTATTTGGGGGCACAAATGTGCACATTTTTCCAAGAAATGGGGGCTAAGCCCTTACCTTCGTTATTGAGCTCATAGCCCAAGAACAGAACGGTAAATTCAGCAATGTGTGACTTAGCAAAGTTAAATTTGTAACCCTGCTCCGCAAATTCAAGAATAATGCGGTCCACACGGGACAGATGCTGAAATAATTCGTCGTCCGTCAGATAAATGTCATCTACGTACGAACATGCGTCTTGATCAATGTCATGTAGCAAAGAAACAACACGGGCGGCGAATATACCCGGACTATTTTTATAGCCCATGGGTAATCGCCGGAACTGGAATAATTTACCACCGGATGTGAATGCGGTCCATTGACCACTCTCCGGGGCTAGGTTGTGCGTGTAGAAACCGTTTGAAAGGTCAAGTGTCGTTTTGTATTTTTTACGAACAAGACTGTCTACAAGCGCAGAACTGTGTGTATTTTGCACCGCAAAGTTCCGACAATGAGTATTTAAATGCCGGTAATCCAAAACTAAGCGGTACGATCCATCGGGTTTAGAAACCACGAAAAGGGGATTGTTCATAGGTGATACGCATGGTTCAATTACTCCCTGATATTCCAACTGTGTCAGAATTTCGGAGACGGGGCCTTTTGCCTGCCGTTTAATGGGATATTGGGGTTGTGGCTGCGGTAGTGACCGCAAAGGTATTGCATGAGGAGGTGATTCTTCATCCCATCCCACATGGCTGCGGTATAACGCTGGTGCCAGGTACACAGCCCACTCAGCTGCAAGTGCTTCAGCTTTGTCTTTTGGGACATGCCTTGAAAAGCTTGGAAGGATTACCTCCTCTCCTTTATGTGCAGCTAAAACGAATGAGGGTGGCCAATCCACCTCCGCTAACAAAATGTCATATGAAGAGGTTAGATTTTCCCAAAAATCCCTTTTATTTCACGCGGTATGTCACCTTCAATTTGTATAACTATATTATATAGTCTGTCAGGGGGTGCCACTCTCGTGTCAGCTGTCTCTACAGTAACGAATGTTTCAGTTGCTGTCGCCTCCATATGAGGACGTAGCGCCTCCCGCACTATGGTAACTTCCGCGGCGCTGTCTAGGAGGGTCACTGCCCACGTCCAATTCTGGAGTCTCGTTCTCACGGTCTGAGGCATATTTCGCTGTGACAGCGGCAACCTTTTTCTTCTGAAATTGCGGTCGAGGAAGATGAAAGTCTTCTGCTTTACCTCTGACTTGTTGTCGAGGTTGGTCTCGCTCCTGGGGAGCCTCTCGGCCCCTTCCTCTATCTTGCCGTCCTCCTCCACCAGCCTGTGACGACGTCTGGGCCTGTGAAGAACGAGGAGAACGCGTATCAGAGCTCTGAAACCTTTCTGGTGATTTAATCCTTGACCTATCACGTAAATCATAAGTACGTTCAGAAGAAACCGAAACTGGGAAGCGCCTCTCGACCCCGGCTTCTTTTGTTGCTTACCCTGTTTTTTCTGTCTCCAACTCTTTTTAGTGAAGACTGGTTTATCATCTTTCTCAGATGCACTTTTTGTTTGTATAACTTGTGTTTGCGATTGAGTTTGCATTTTTACAAAAGGCTTGTTGCCTAGGCTATTTCTTCCAATTGTTTTATAAGCCCGGGCTATTATTTTCGGTAATTCGCGAGGCCTGTCCAACTCTGGGACCAAAGCCAAAGCATTCGCTACTTGAAAGTTCATAGCATCGCCCTTGACATTTCCAAGGATCAGCTCAGCTACTACATCAAACACTCCCACTAGTCTCATCCCTAATTCCACAGCCGCTTCAGGGCCATGTTCGTCCTGTACTTTTTTAATTACAGAGGGTAGAACCGTCATGGAAGGAGTTCCAAAACATTTTGAATAAACTGCTGCGAATACCTTACCCCAGTTTTCACATGATGTCAAATCGGGATTATGTCTTTTGGCAAACTTATCGTGAGGATGCGGTGTTTATCTACTGGGGATGTATGTGGAAACACTGCTTCTATCTGATCGAACTTTTCGGCAAGCCAATAAGGATAATCGTCCTTATTTTGTGGACGTTTGCCCATCACAGAATTTACCATGACAGGACTTATAGTCACTCCAGCAGCAATAGCTGGTTGGCCTGCGACTACAGGAGCAGCTCCATGGAGGCTTCCTGTAACGTATGTCACCAAGGCTCGATGCACTCGCACCAATTCGGTATGCATAGTGCGCAGTTCCGTAAGCGGTAATGCCAGATAATTTGGATGCGGGGTATACCCGGCCAATACAGGCCAAGTGGCCCCCTGAATTGATAAGGGGCCTAAACGAACTGCGGTAGTTGGTTGTGGTAGGGCGCCATTGAACCAAACACGGTGCTGCCAAGCCGTGAGAGGCACTTCAAGAACAGTATAGGGTCGATAGGCAGCAGGAACAGCGGTGGGCTTATATTCATGAAACAGCTTATCACCTGCATCCACCGCTTCAAAAGTGATCCAAGTGTAAAACACTTCAAAGTGATAAGCCGCATCGGCTTGAACCACAAAGACCAACTCGACCCCAGTATCGGGCACTCCATACACAGCTAAGTGGTCTCGGAGTGCTCTCGACTATGTGCAGCTATCGCCACACCAGCCATGACTAAACAATTATATTCGACAACCTAACAGGGAGCACAAAAATGGGTCTGTTAACTAACCTTTTTAATAATATCAAGCTTGAAAGAACCTATAAAACATTCAATATAGGAGGTATCACCGTCACATACGCCTCCGGAAGCGTACGCGAGGGGTTTGTGGACAAGCACAAGCACTACTCAAGCGTCTCGCAAATAAGCTGCCCCACGGTGGTCGCGCCATGTCATAAGGTTTCTGCACATACACAGAGCTATGCACAGGAAAATGGGACCCCGGAATACAGTGGTTTGCCACCATATACCGTAGCACCCAAAAACCCCAACCCAACTAGCTTAGCATCCCATTAGCACCCAAGTACTAATGTTTGGACAACCCAGAACACGGTATCTTTATCTCAGGACTCACAGAAGCAAGAACACTCTTTCGTCACTCACTCGTACTTGTCCACAAGGTGCGTAGGAAGAGACACTGGATAGGTTAAAATGTTTATTCCAACTTACGTGCTCTAATGTACAGTACACGTGTCAGTACTAATAGCATAATGCATATTACTAATATAAGCAGCATGGTTACAATTCCATAGAATACAAACGGGAAAGCATCTCAGAGCTCAGTGGATAAACGTATACATAACATTACCACCCTCCCCTTGCAGTAAGATAGTTTATTATAAAATAGAAGACCTCTGGGCTTTGACTAGCGAACCCCCATACCTCAGTCTCTAGATGCAGAATTACATCAGCAGGACATCATAGCTCTTCTCACTGAAAGAGATTTCTCCAAGTGTGTTTAAGCGCTAGTAAACCACAGTATTAAAAGCATATCAAATTCTTCATGGCAATTGCACATAATGTTATGTCTGGGTGCGCGAGACTGGCCATATCAGGAAGAACCAGAATACATTGTTATGCGACCTTGTACATGTTTGTGCAGACTGAGCCCAAAAAGGTGAACAACAGAAAATGCAGACAGTGCAAAAGAACTTGGTACGAGCAAAGGGCGAGGAAGGCCCGGCTCAGTGTAACGTGCGCAAAGAGAAGCAGCATGGCAGCCAGGCCTAGGCCAACATAACAAGGCAGGTAACAATCCACAAGACAATATAACTTTTGTGGAGTACTAACCCTGGTGTCTACAGTCTCGACTGTAATGTACTCATTCAAGTCCACTATCTCCAGAAGTTCCTTCAGGTTCTGGCGAACTATTGTGACTTCTGCTGCACTGTCCAGCATTGTCTGAGCCCATTCTCCGTTCTTGAGTTGTGTTCTCAGTATTCTCGGCATGTCTGATCTTTAGACCTGCTACTTTCTTTTTGGAGAATTGAGGTTTTACTTTGGTTTTTGGAGCGTGTTTGTCGTCTTTCGATTTCACGCGTTCTTCTCTATTTTCTGATCGTCCTCTTCTTTCCGAAGTCTGTGATGAGATCTGAAAGGGACGAGAGGAATGTGTATCAGTATCTTGATACCTGTCAGGCTTTCTCAAATTATCCCTATTCCTGAGGTTATACCTCCTTTCAGAGGGCTCCTTTTGAGGAGACCTACCTCGGGATTGAGAACGTTTCTCGTTTGATTTTTGTTTAGTAGACTCCCACTTCTTTTTAGAAGATGTAGGAGTTTGTTTAATTGAGTCCTTCTCAGGACTTTCAGATAGCTTCGGCTTCACTGGTCTTCCACCCAAACTATCTCTGCCTAATTCTGCATAAGATTGTTCTATAATTCTGGGTAGCTCTGTTTGATGTTCTGTAACATCAAATTCCCTTAATTTTTGGTGGATCGCCACTGCTGCTGCCTCCCTTTAATATTAGATAATATTATTGTTGAGACCTGGTCGAAATTTTTCAGTAATTTCATACCTAAATTTAGAGCAGGTTCTGCCCCGTATTCGTTTTGAATTTGTTTCAGGACATCAGGTATTACCGCAATTGACGGAACGCCATGTGTTTTAGTGTAGATGGCAGCAAAGACTGAGCCCCAAGTGGTGCAGTCTTCCAGTTGTGGTGTAATCCCCATCGGTAAACTGATTGTCAGTATTCTGTGTTTCTCATATGGGCTAGTATTTGGAAATACTGCTTCGATTTGAGTAATTTTTTGAGCTATCCAGAAAGGAATTTGCTCATGTTTTGTGGGCATTTTACCCATGACTGCGTATAGAGTCTGTGGTGTAATTTTTAGAGTGTTCACCTGGTGAGGGGTTTGATTTGGAAGTGTCAATGGTGGTTGGACTGTGAAAGTCTGCATGACATATTGGACCAATTGTCTGTAGATTTTTATTAATTCTTGTATTTGAACAAGTAAGTCCTCATCTGACATTATATCCAGTTCAGGATGAGGTGTGTAGCCGGCTAGAATCGGCCATGTTGCTCCTGGTCTACCTAGTGGACCGGGCCTGGTAATGTTTCTGTGATGTTTTAGGGCGCCTTTAAACCAGAGCTGATGCTCCTGGTATGTTAATGGAATTTCTATATCCTCGAAAGGAATGTATTCCTCTGGTGGTTCATCTTCTTTGTAGAAGTGAAACATGTGTGTTACTGAATTGGATTCAGGAAATATTACCCATGAATAGAATACCTCTGTCTGAAAGGATTTGTGTGCCTCTATCACGAAAACTGCTCTACCTCCTCTTGGTGGTAGGCCATGTTTTATAAGTTTTAGAGTAATGGCTCTTATTAAGTTTGGAGCGATGTCTATAACACCCTCCTCGGCTTCATTTAAACCGGTATTGTTAAAAAATGCTGCTTGGGCTGGATCAGCCGCAGCTACACCGTTTCCGGCGTCTTCAGTCATTTTGTTTTTGGAAAATGTAGAACAAGTTTCAAGGAAACAAAGATAAGGTGCACAATATTTTGGAACACTGTATCCTTCAACGTTGAGCAAACCAAACAGCTAATATATAGGGTACTGCCCTATGTAGCCGTGGTGGATACTTGACCCTGCCCACTCCAGACGTCTTTTGGAGTATATGGGTAGGGGTCTTGAGAGAAAAAGCACGGCTGAGTTACTCAGTATCTAACGTTGAATTACTGCCTTACCAAACCGTTGGGCGCCATGTAGTGTAGCTCCTATTTCCCTAATAGGCTCTGCGCATTGGAATAATATATCCTATAGGTTTGACATAGGACTAAGGTCAGTATGTCCCTATCGAGTATATTAAACTTAATTACTTGTGCCAGCTAGCTCAGAGGCCACTAGAAACTCCTTGACAACAAGAAGGGAGTAGTTTCTGGCAGCCGCAAAACATGACCACTGTGTTTCCCTTTAGAATCAGAACGTGTCCCAGAGTCGTGGAAACAATAGATAACTATTTCACTCAGCTCAGTCGTGCATGCTTAGTTTTCTCCAAGTTACACAGAAAGAAATAGACGGGCGTTTCAATAAAAGATTTATTGAACAGTCTTGTTTCTGGTGTAAGTAAAATGTGCTGTTACGATCACAAGACAGTATGCGAGATAAATAATGTACAGTGTGAGCAGTAGAAATAAATAATACTGCGAGAGCATTATCTTTTAGTACATATGCTGTTACATAAATAACACAGACTAAAAATGCGAGTACTCATACGATGCGTTTCTAATCTAGTTCTACCCCAATGTACCTAACCTAACCTAGGTATAGGACGAGATATGAAGTAGGTGAAGTATTCCTTACTATGGTATATTAAGAGTACGCTAACCCCAGTATGCCTAGTATGCCAAGAGTCCCTCTAGGTTCTAGTCTGCTCCATACCTGAAGAATGAGAGAGGTAGGAATCTCTTTGCCAGACTCGAACTCCAACACCCCGCAAGGGAAGTTAGATCACTGGAAGCTGGACTCTCTGCGTGCAGGGATGACAGCGTCTTCTCAGTGCGTCAGGCCGGGAAACGGGCTCCTCTGAAGTCGAGGTCTCCTCTGATTTACAGGGGCTAGGGAAGGTATATTTATACCTGATAAGCACCTAAGAATGTTAGTATTGACGTGAGTCGGACAGCGAAAGACGTCATGAATGAACCCCTAAGGAATAATGGTTCATGCATAATATATGAGTCCTTGAAGAAATCAATAGTCCTGGACTAGGGAAACTCCCGCAGCCTAAGGGTCTGTTCTTCAAGAGCTCGTTGTGACGTTAGGGTGGACGGATGTCAGAGACCATGCCTGTATTTGGAGTGCACGGTTAATGCCTAAATAAGGGCTGGGATTTTATGCCTATATAAGGGCAGGGTGAATTGTGCCTATATAAGGACATGATACTGGAAAGCCCGTTTATGGACACCCTAAGAGGAATACAACAAAGCCTCTGGACTTAATCCTCATTGTGAAGCCAGTAGGCAGCAACCCTAGTTGCAACTATGCACCCCAATCTATTAGCATATCTCCAACAGCCAGGGTTAGTGCAGAGGTTTGAAAGGAGGCAGCCCCTTTGATACTACAGGGTGGTAGGACCTATGTCCTGGCAGGAATGGCACAGATGGTTCTGGACATACCCATTAAAAATATCACTACCCCATTCACAGTCTGATTGACCAAAAGCAACCCCAAGTGGGCAGGTGCAAATGGCCTCAGCCCGGGTGCATGTTCATGTTCCCAGACGTGGGTCCCTTGCTCACTGTGCCACTGGATTCAAGCTAGCCTGGCTGAAGAAGGGTGACATACCCTGAAACCGGTCCCAGGATGCTTGTTTCCAGTCCAGAGAGGACCTGGCCTGGCAGTTCGGTCTGGACTGTTCCCATGGGGCACAGGGTCAAGACTGATTTGCATATGGCTGGGTCCAAACTGGGGTGGCATAGTGGGCAAAAGAACGATGGATTTAACCCAGATCTTTTGACTGGGGGAGAATGTTTGCATTGTCAGCATTCCGTCCATCATTTGTTTGCTGTAACACTTTTCGCCCCTAAGTGGGATGGGTATGCCCAGACGTGGGTCCCTTGCTCACTGTGCCACTGGATTCAAGCTAGCCTGGCTGAAGAAGGGTGACATACCCTGAAACCGGTCCCAGGATGCTTGTTTCCGGTCCAGAGAGGACCTGGCCCGGCAGTTCGGTCTGGACTGTTCCCATGGGGCACAGGGTCAAGACTGATTTGCATATGGCTGGGTCCAAACTGGGGTGGCATAGTGGGCAAAAGAACGATGGATTTAACCCAGATCTTTTGACTGGGGGAGAATGTTTGCATTGTCAGCATTCCGTCCATCATTTGTTTACTGTAACACTTTTCGCCCTAAGTGGGATGGGTATGCCCAGACGTGGGTCCCTTGCTCACTGTGCCACTGGATTCAAGCTAGCCTGGCTGAAGAAGGGTGACATACCCTGAAACAGGTCCCAGGATGCTTGTTTCCGGTCCAGAGAGGACCTGGCCTGGCAGTTCGGTCTGGACTGTTCCCATGGGGCACAGGGTCAAGACTGATTTGCATATGGCTGGGTCCAAACTGGGGTGGCATAGTGGGCAAAAGAACGATGGATTTAACCCAGATCTTTTGACTGGGGGAGAATGTTTGCATTGTCAGCATTCTGTCCATCATTTGTTTGCTGTAACACTTTTCGCCCTAAGTGGGATGGGTATGCCCAGACGTGGGTCCCTTGCTCACTGTGCCACTGGATTCAAGCCAGCCTGGCTGAAGAAGGGTGACATACCCTGAAACCGGTCCCAGGATGCTTGTTTCCGGTCCAGAGAGGACCTGGCCTGGCAGTTCGGTCTGGACTGTTCCCATGGGGCACAGGGTCAAGACTGATTTGCATATGGCTGGGTCCAAACTGGGGTGGCATAGTGGGCAAAAGAACGATGGATTTAACCCAGATCTTTTGACTGGGGAGAATGTTTGCATTGTCAGCATTCCGTCCATCATTTGTTTGCTGTAACACTTTTCGCCCTAAGTGGGATGGGTATGCCCAGACGTGGGTCCCTTGCTCACTGTGCCACTGGATTCAAGCTAGCCTGGCTGAAGAAGGGTGACATACCCTGAAACCGGTCCCAGGATGCTTGTTTCCGGTCCAGAGAGGACCTGGCCTGGCAGTTCGGTCTGGACTGTTCCCATGGGGCACAGGGTCAAGACTGATTTGCATATGGCTGGGTCCAAACTGGGGTGGCATAGTGGGCAAAAGAACGATGGATTTAACCCAGATCTTTTGACTGGGGGAGAATGTTTGCATTGTCAGCATTCCGTCCATCATTTGTTTGCTGTAACACTTTTCGCCCTAAGTGGGATGGGTATGCCCAGACGTGGGTCCCTTGCTCACTGTGCCACTGGATTCAAGCTAGCCTGGCTGAAGAAGGGTGACATACCCTGAAACCGGTCCCAGGATGCTTGTTTCCGGTCCAGAAAGGACCTGGCCTGGCAGTTCGGTCTGGACTGTTCCCATGGGGCACAGGGTCAAGACTGATTTGCATATGGCTGGGTCCAAACTGGGGCGGCATAGTGGGCAAAAGAACGATGGATTTAACCCAGATCTTTTGACTGGGGGAGAATGTTTGCATTGTCAGCATTCCGTCCATCATTTGTTTGCTGTAACACTTTTCGCCCTAAGTGGGATGGGTATGCCCAGACATGGGTCCCTTGCTCACTGTGCCACTGGATTCAAGCTAGCCTGACTGAAGAAGGGTGACATACCCTGAAACCGGTCCCAGGATGCTTGTTTCCGGTCCAGAGAGGACCTGGCCTGGCAGTTCGGTCTGGACTGTTCCCATGGGGCACAGGGTCAAGACTGATTTGCATATGGCTGGGTCCAAACTGGGGTGGCGTAGTGGGCAAAAGAACGATGGATTTAATCCAGATCTTTTGACTGGGGGAGAATGTTTGCATTGTCAGCATTCCGTCCATCATTTGTTTGCTGTAACACTGTTCATATTCTGAGGCACATACTGATTATCCATAATCAACCATTGTATGCCAACATACAGGATCACATATTGAGATTCAACCTACTGTGTCAGGCAGTATCCCATCATGTGTTTGGTTTTGCTCCTTTATTCTCAGATTAGTATCCCTTTAGATGTCCAGTTACTTACCCACCATGTATGGACTAAGAGCTATGTGAAACTTAGCAATTTTTTTTCTCGTGAAAGTTTGTGAAATTCCACGAAAAGTTCATGAAATTATGCGTTCATTGCAAAATGTTCTTTCCCAGTATTTCGCATCATGTTCTTTAAGCTAGTGTACACCTCCTGTAAGAATATTTCGTGAGATACCAGCAACTGGTTTGAGCAGAAAATTATTCTTGGTGAGACATTTTCTGTGTGAACCAGTTTTTCACTAGTATCTCGCAAAAACTTTGAAAGTGAGATGCATGTTTTCTTAAAAATAGTTGAGAGAATTTGCTTAAAGTAAAATTTTGCATAATGTGATATTTGTAAATGTTCTTAATTTCTCCGGTGTAACCAAAAGCGTGTCCAGGCCCAGTATGCATATCATATAGCAAAATACAGCTCATTTGTTGAGGTGCTATCGTACAGGTATAGGTTCCTACTACCATTACATGATTGAGAGCTCCTATCCTATCAAGCACCACTGCTTCCACAATATATTCCCAAACACACATATGTATACATGGACCTAAAATAAATGCACAGATGTGGTCCAAACTGTGGTTCTCTGCCTTCAAAACATGTCCTAGATAAGTATGATGAGAGAAGTTTGTGACATTCAAGTGGGATCTTTGTTGAGCAAACCTGCAGCAAACAGACCTATTGCGAAATCTGAAGGACTGAGCTTTAACTAATTATTGATTGGTAACTGTATAGATGCACCTATCTCTTTTGTGTTCTCTGAATCAACTCCTTGATATCAGCAAGGCCATGGTCATGGAAGTAAAGTATGTATCTTTTTATTACTAGCAGAAAACACTAACTTTTTCTGAATGGAAAACAAATGTGTTCAATACATTGTATTCTTCCTCCCTGCTTGCGGATGTTTATTAATGTCACAATTTCAGCAATAGGTGAAAAAGTAGCAGCTAGACACTCAAATAAAGAAGTTACTATTTCATTTTTGTGATTTGTTTTTGCTAGGCCTGACAGCATTAGGGTGGTCTTTCCCTCAACTTTGTGCCTTCCTCCTCCTTTCGGCTGTCTTCTTTTTTGCTGGTATTAGGAGTCTGCACACTTAACCACTGCTAACCAGTGCTAAACTGTTTGTACTCTCTCCCCTAAACATGGTAATATAGGTTCATCCCAAATGAGCATGTTGAATCTACTTACAAGTCCCTAATAAAGTGGTAATACATTTACCCAGGGCCTGTAAATAAAATGCTACCAGTGGGCCTGCAGCACTGATTTTGCCTTCCACTTAATTAGCTCTTTAACCTATTCTCAGGCCTGCCATTGCAGAACCTGTGTGTGCAGTTTACACTGCCATGTCGAACTGGCAAAATAAACCTTTTGCCGACCCAAGCCTTCCCTTTGTATACATATAAGTCACCCTGAGGTAGGCCTTGCACAACCCAGAGGTCAGAGTGCAATGTATTTAACAGGCAAGACATGTACTTTTTAGTTTTACATGTCCTGGTAGTGAAAAACTTTCACTCCTGCAAGGCCTATCTCTCCCATAAGATAACATTGGGATTACCCTGTTATATTTTATAACTGTAATTTGCTATTGGGAAGAGATAACCCCTTCAAGTCTGGTGACTCTGGAATCACAATTTAAAATCTAAACTTATGGTGAAGTCGTATTTTTAATTGCAATTCTGAAAATGCTACTTTTTAGAAAGATGGTATTTTCTTGCTTTAGCCATTTGGTGCATATAGCCTATCTCTGACCACATGACTGGGTGTAGTTGACAGTTGGGCTTTGTGTATTCCTCCTAGGTAGCCACACACAGCGGGATCTTAGGTGTGACTTGATGGGCCTTTCTGGAAGGATGGGAGGGAGGAGCTGGGCACAGCCTCACTTACACCTGAATAGGCTGTGTCCTGTAGGTAGTCGGGAGCTAGGGCAGAAAGGAAGGACCTCTGTGCACTTCAAAGGCATGTCTTTGAAGTCTCCCCCACTTCAGAAGCACCACTGGGTATAATTACTGGACCTCAGACACCACCACTTCAGTACACTTCTGGACCTGTGAATACAGGAGGAAGGACTGCTGTGCTGCTGAATGACTTCCACTCTGCTTGACAGCACTCTGCTGGACTCCTACTTTGCTGTGCTGATCTGCTGCCTGCTGCCTTCTTGCCTGGATGAGACGGACTGGACCTGAATCACTTGAATCCAGAACCCAGAGTGACTCCAAGAGCTAGTTGGCTGGCCTACTGATCTAAAGGCTCAGAGACATAAGCATCCATCCCCTGCACCTGGAGTATGCCATCGTGAGCCTACCCTGCCATTGGTGCCACCCCAGTCCTGGTCCCTTGGAAGTGGGCCTATGGTGCTTGGCAGTGGAACTTATGCATCTTCTCTGCTGAGCGATGCATCCCTAAGCAGAACCGATGCATCTCCTCGGCTCAATGACACTCCCCAGAAGAACCCACGCATCACTGCTGCTGTGTGGTTTGGACCAGTTGCAAAAGACTCACAGCACCGCTGCCTCCCGCATCTTGGGACCAATGCATTGCCTTCAGAAGCGCCACTGCATGATGCTTTTCAGGGCGCAAGCTCCTCACATCCCTCGTTGACTGCAGCCTTGGCGACGGTGCCAGAACTCCACATGACAACGTCAGTGCTCATCAGAACCGATGCATTGCCTTTGCTGCGCCTCACATCCTCTATACCGGACTTCACATTATAAGCCCCGTTGACAGGATCCTTGACGTCAACACAACAGGACCTCTCACCGCAGCTTTGCTGCATCTCGGAACCGACGCATTGCCTCAGCTGCATGAAGCATCTTCGATGCAGATCCATGCAACGCTACGCAACCAGGATTTAAGGAACTCAGTTCAGCGGGCCCAACTGGGTCCCTGTAGCCGGCCTGCTCTCCAATAAAGTCAGACTGAACTGGTGACTTTGTCCCAGTCTGGCGAAACCAGTTATCCTCAAAAGCGCTTTGTGCTTACTGGTGATATTTTTCACTATAAACTTTAAAATTCCATATCTCCGGGTCTACTAATTGGATGTTTGTCATTTTGGTCTTGTTTTATTTATTAAATTGAGCTCTATGATTCTAACCTGGTTTGGAATACTTTTGTGTGGTGCTTTCACTGTTTTACTGTTTGAAGTGTTGCACAAATATTTTACACACTGCCTTTAAGGTAAGCCTAACTGCTTGTACCAAGCTCCAAGAGTGTGAGCACAGGTTGATTTAAGGTTTGCCTGTCTATTACCCTGACTAGGATTGTGGTGATTGCTTGACCAGGGCTTATACCCCAATCAACCAGAAACCAAATGTATTACATTGCTGATCAGTGGTGGGATTAGGACTTGTGTTCATGCAGTGCCATACAGAGATTTGGTGTACACTACCATTCCATACCTTAGACCAATTCAAATTTAAAATTCTACCTGATTGGCATTTTTGATTTTCCAAAATCATTTCTCTGTCTGTTAGATCTGAACCACACCTGCAAGCATAGGATTTGAGCTGGCTAACATGGAACTATACACTATGGCCCACCTCAAACACTTCTGCATATTTACTGAGTTATATTTTAGGTGTGTGTTGTTTAGTTTGTAGAGGAATGGGGGAAGTTATTTAAGTAATTATGAATAAAAAAAGTTATTCATTTATTTAAAAAATGTTTTTATTATTTAATATGTTAATTGTGTTATACTTTGTTCATTTCTATTATATTTATATTGCTGGTTGTTATGCTTGTGGGGATATAGTGTGTTTTTAAAATAATTTTTATAATATTTGTTTTAATAGATAATAATTATTAAACATTGTAATATTTATGTTTTTTTTTAAATTAAGACATTTCATTTTTATATTTAGAATTTTATATGTTTGGGTATTTATTAGAGTTGTTAAAATATGTTATTTGTTTGAAGTGAAGTACTCTCTCTGTACTGTACCAGTGAATGGAGTGGGAATAGTAAATATGACCCCTCCTGAGTCCAACACTTTCCCTACTGTTGCCCCGACTGGTGTGGGAATAGTAAATTTTACCCCTCCGGAGTCCAATTTGTTCCCCATTGTTGCACCAACAGAGGTGGGAATAGTAAATGTAACCTCTACTGAGTTCAACACTTTCCCTACAATTGCACCTACTGGAGTGGGAATAGTAAATTTAATCCCTCCTGAGTCCAACGCTTTCCCTACTGTTGCACATACTGGAGTGGGAATAGTAAATGTTGCCCCTCCTGAGTCCAATACCTTCCCTATTGTTACACACACTGGAGTAGGAATAGTACATTTCACCCCTCCTGAGTCCAATGCTTTCTCTACTGTTGCACACACTGGAGTGGCAGTAGTAAATTTTACACCTCCTGAGTCCTATGCTTTCCCTACTGTTGGACACACTGGACTGGGAATAGTAAATTTTACCCCTCCTGAGTTCAATGCTTTCTCTACTGTTGCACACAGTGGAGTGGGAATAGTCAATTTTACACCTTCAGTGTCCAACACTTTCCCTACTGGGATATTTTTTGAGGTAGCAGAACTCTTCCCATTCCAAGATCCCTTTGTCTTTCCACATGGTGAGTTTGTCCCAAATGGTAAGGATACTGTTGTTGTATATATCAATGGAAATGGGCATGTAAAATCTAGTGTCATCTGTTCAATAGAGATCAGACATTGCGGATGCATTTATTAGGTCGTACTTGTGCAACTGTCATGACATTGAAGTGTGTGCATTTATCACAATCAGGCATTTCAAAGTTAATCGAGTATTCACAACATTGACATTTTGCCATTACAATATGTCTGCCATTTTCAGTATGTTTATTGTGATTGTCCTTCTTTGGTGTTTATACAACCCACCATGTTTTATTAGTTACCGTTCCTTTTGTGCACTTTACACGTGAGCAAGGCTTCGGATGAAGTCGAAACGCATTGTGTACTAAACATTCTTGCAGAACATCATCTGTACGGAGTTTCTTTGTCCTGAGAGCGCACGTATTGCAATTTTAAAGGAATTTGACAGCCGGTACGCTCTGCCGGCGTGTGCGCCACTTTCCTTGGGTCCCTCACGATCCGGAAGGAGTAACGGTGATTGGATATATATATATATATATTTCAAATCACCACGTACACAAATGCACGCGCACACTCCTTCCGTCAAAAATGAAGCACAACTTCAAAAGTGCTTGGGAATGCTTTATTTTCACGGTACCAAGCCGGAAAAACCCAACGCGTTTTGGAGTCAACACGCCTTGCTCACGGGTAAATTCATTGTTTTTTACCACATTCATATATACAGATGACCACGTACAACGTGACCTAATAAACAACATAAAAGGTGGACACAAAGTGAAAACGCAACATCAGTCATTGAAAAAGAACGGCCATTTTGTAATAGCTTCGTAAATACAATGATCACATTATTTATACTCATAACATGATTACTCTCTGATTTCATTATAGAATATTGGGTGTACGGTGAATAAATTTGTTAATCGGCCTATTACCATTAATCCAACAAAGAGTCTTCATCCGAGCACTCCCTTTTGCGCTGAGGAACAATTAATAAATGCATACAGTTCATTAACAGATTGTTAATCTCCCCAAAATTTTATTATATTATTCACACAGTATTTCGTGCAACCTCCTCCCTATTGTTTAATTAGTCAGACATTAAAGCCCCCTATAGAACAAAATTCATCTTCACAAATTCTAGGACAAATTTCCCTCTTTTTGTATTTTTATCAAATACTAATTACTATCTGAGTTCTTGCATGTCATCTGAAAGGTATGACTCTCTGTAAAGAACACAATCAGCCAAGTGGCTGTGTGTGCTAATAAATCCCAAATGGGCTAATAAAAACTTTACAGAAATACACTGAAGGGGAGGAAGGGGAAGGGGGAAAGGAGGGAATGGGTTGGAGAGGAAAAAAGGGGGAGGGTGAGGGTTTCTTCACCTTTTAGCCCAGACAAAATTGCTATTCGGGGAACTTACACATGCAGGACGGAGTATGCAGTATATATTCTGACATGCACCTGCGGATTGAGATATGTCGGCAGTACAAAGTTGCAGGTGCATGTCAGAATATTGCAGCACTTGCGGGCCATCGTGAACAATGATTCATCTTATCCGGTGGCTCGCCATTTCAGACAAACGCATAACAATGATTTAAATTGTTTGAGTTATTTTGTGGTGGCAGCCATTCCAAAAACACGAAGAGGGGGTGATCGAGAAAAAGCTCTCAGGCAAATGGAATCTAAATTAATTTTGGAGCTAGATAGCAAATTTCCATATGGTTTGAATAATACTGAAGACCTACATAATTTCTTATAGATATCAATTGGGACCAATTGTTTATGTGTGTGATTAAGATTGCTGTTTTTTAGTGTAGGCAACAGTCTTTGGTTAAGAAAAGTCTTTTTGTTAAAAGTAATATGAATTCTGTATCCGTTTATAAGAAGAGGGTTATAATAATGATATTGTTGATGGTAGCTGTTGAACCTTGTGTCCGGATTTGGTTCGGTTGGAATTGGAATTTCCGGTTCCGATTGAACCAATTTGGCCAAGGCCCGAATGAGATTTATTTTAGTGTGGTATTTTTTATGATATATGTGATGTATTCTGCATTTGCACTTTAATATTGGCTATTTTGCACATTAGGTAACATGTTGGTACACTTAGTATTTTTAATATTTAAATTGAAAGGCACCAGTGGGATTTATCCCATTTCCAATCTATGAAATATGACATTTGGGCAGTTGTTTGTTATTGTCAGCATTTATGTAGATATATAACTGTGGGAGATTAAAAAGGGATTTATCCCATTTTTTATAATTATTTAAAATATTTAAAAAAAATATTTAAAAAAATATTTTATTATAGAAGATGATCCCGAATATTAGTATTTTACATAGATGTCTAAAATAGGTAGTGCAACCACATACTTGGCCAAGGAGTATCAGTGATGTTGGGATTATGACAAATGCCAAAAATGCTTGTTAAAGATATTTAATGAATTTTATTCTTTTATAGATGGATCACTGATACTCACGACCATTATACTATGACTATGGCTAAATTGGTTATTGCACAAAGAAAAGTAAGAGAGAAAATAACGAGCGAAAAAATGGATATTGTGCTCTATTGGGATAGGTGATAGTATTTTTACTATGTTTATCGTGTGTTTTGTCACGTGGTTTTGCACTTTAAAAAGAAGGCGTTCTAACCTCACGAGTATGTGATCAAGGGCAAGTGTTGCCCGAAACGCGTAATCCGAGGAAACAATAAATAACTTATTTGCCTTAATATCCAGTGGTTCGTGGTTGCTTTTCGGCGGAAGCAAGCAAGTGTGTGGAGTCGAGAGAGGACCGTCTGGTGGTTATATATATATATATATATATATATATATATATATATATATATATATATATATATATATATACAATATTATTTTTTTGATATCAGTGTAAAACAATATTTTTTTCTATATTTTTGTACTTACCATTATAAGTATAGTAAAGCGATATTTTTGTGATCAATATTTTTGACGTGATATTTCTGTATCACAATATTTTTGGTTTCGTTATTGTGTCAGTGATCTCTGTTAAGAGCACCACCAGGAAGGTGGAATTGCGAAAGGCGCTGAGGACCTGGGCAGAAGCTCATTCCATAACGGTTGAGACCACAGGAGAGGATGAGGACGTGGAGGAACCACCTGCAGCAGAAGGGGAGGACTCATCCCCTGAATTGAATCCCCCTGCAATGGCAGGGAGCAGCAGTTTGTCCCATGGCCTGTCCCCAGAGGAACTGGAGGAAAGGAGGGCGGAGAGGGAATTCAAGCTGCAAATGGCCACAGTAAAAATGGAGGCAGAGGAGAAGAAACTATCCTTGTAAGCAAAGAAAGCTGAGGCAGAGAGAGCCTTAGAGGAAAATAACATTTTGTTGGCTCATGAACTGAGTCTAAAGGAGCTGGGCATCAAAGTCAGGCAGGCAGATTCAAGCAGTGATGGTAGCAGTATATCCACAGTGTCTCAGGGAGCCAGGAGTTTGCATACCTTAGGATTTGCTGCCCAGTTATGTGGTGGGAGATGGCATTGACAAATGGTTTTGTGCCTACGAGATAGCCTTGAGGGTCCACCTGGTCCCAGAAGACCATTGGGGGTGTTCTGTGGAAAAACATGCCTACTGTGGGGTGGGACCCACTGCTAACACTAAAGGTTGGGAACCAAACTAGGTACATGCCAACGAAAGCTATTTTAATTACAAAATTTGGGCTGACCCCTGAAAAGTACTTCAGGGACTGACAGAAGCTCCCCAATCAGTCCTGGGTAGATTTTTTGGATTACTCCAGCAAGACACTTAGGGACCAATTATGACTTTTGGCAGTGTGGGGGTGGGCGGCCCGCCACCACCGTGCCCCCGCACCGCCAAGAGTCGCTGCCACCCGCCCGCCAGATTACAAGTAATTTTATGGTCTGGCAAGTGGGTAATATGCATGGCGGTGCCGCAGCAGCTCCACCTGCATCTTACAATGGCCCTGACCACCGCGCCACTGCCAGGGGACGGCAGTTCCCTGGTGGAGCCAGCGGTCCAATTACAGTCTGACCGCCCAACTCGTAAATGGGTGGTTGGACCACCTGTGCAGCGGTGGCTGGACTGCCACTGCTGTGCCATCACGAGTCTGGCGGTCCTCAGACCGCCAGACTCGTAATTAGGCACTGACTGGTTGGGTGTGGGGCAAAAAAGTGAATGATTACATTGAGTTGTATAAACTGATTATGAGAGAGCGCATGCTCAGTATTTGTTTTACAGAGTTGTGTCAGCACTTAGTTCACAGTGGGCCAGATGTACGACCATTCCAGATTGTGACCCGCAATTTGCGCTCAATTACGAGTCACAAATTGCAAGTCGCAATTTGGAATGTACAACAGTGTCAGAGACACTGATTGCGATTCCCAATGGGATCGCAAAATGCGAGGCTCATGAATATTAATGAGCCACTCGCAATTTGCGACCCCATTGGAAATGGCTGGCCCTCCCAGGGATGGTGGCCTGTCTGGGACTGCTTGACAATAAAGCAGTTTTAAAAAAAAAATGCATCCCGTTTTCCTTAAAGGAAAACGGGATGCATTTAAAAAAACATAAATGAAACGTTTTCGTTTCATTTTTTAAGGGCAAGTAGTGGTCCTTGTCTGCCTGCCTGCCTGCCCTTAAAAAATATTTTTAGAGCCAGTCACAAAGGGGAAGGGGTCCCCTGGGGACCCCTTCCCATTTGCGACTCCATTGCCACCCTCTTGAAGAGGACGGTAAATTGCGAGTGTTTTGCGACCGCAATTGCGGTCGCAAAACATTCATACATGGCTAGAGAGTCGCTATTAGGAAGGGAACGCCCCTTCCTAATAGCGAGCCGCAAAAGACTATTTTGCTAGTCGCAATTTTTTGAGACTCGCAAAATAGTGTTTGTACATGGCCATGTAGGTTTTTGCATGCGCAAACGGGTCGCAAACCCGTTTGCGCATGCAAAAACTGGTCGTACATCTGGCCCAGTAAGCTGACTGACCCCAGGAAGCTTGCTGAGGAGGCGGAACTCTGGGCTAGCACCAGAGTGTCCAAAAAGGTATCTGGGGGGAGGGGCACAAAGGTGATCAGGGTTCCAACCAGAGGAAAGAGGGGGGAGAAGAACTTAAAATTAAGGGGTTCCCTAAAGGCCCCCAAAATAATTCTCAAGGGAGTAGTGGCAACTAGCCCCAGTCTGACACTAGGAAGAAGGGGATCTTTGATCATAAGGCAGGGAGTTTTGTACTCCAATGTACTGAGTGCTACACTTTATGGGTACTACAATTTAAACCAATTTAGGGTGATGTTCATTGGTTTAAAGAATGCCCCTGCCATCTTTCAGAAGTTGGTCAACAGAGTCCTAGATGGGTAGGAAACCTTCTGTGCCGCCTACTTGTATGACATAGCAGTCTTCAGCTCAAACTGGGAGAAACACTTTACCACTGCCAGGAGTTGCTTCAAGCCCTGCAGAAGGTGGGCATGACTATCAAGGCCAGTAAGTGCCAAATAGGGCAGGGTACTGTGGTATATCTGGGCCACATGGTGGACGGGGGCAAGGTGCTGCCCCTCCAGGCTAAGATTGAGACTCTCCTGGCTGCAACACCCTAAAACACAGATTGCGGTGAGGGCCTTCCTTGGCCTCACAGGATATGAGGTTTGTTAAGGGATATGGCACCAAAGTTACCCCCTTAACAGAACTAACTTCAAAGAAGCAGACCAAAAAGGTGATCTGGACAGAGGCCTGTCAGAAAGCCGTTGACACCCTCAAGGAGGCCATGTGTATAGCACCTGTACTCAAGGCTCCTGACTTCTCTAAGGAGTTTATTGTGCAGACAGATGCTTCAGAGCATGGCATAGGGACTGTCTTAGCACAATTAAAACAGGAGGGCCTAGACCAACTAGTAGCCTTCATTACCAGGAGGTTACTTACCCAGGAGTACAGGTGGCGTGCGATTGAAAGGGAGGCCTTTGCTTTGGTCTGGCCACTGAAGAAGCCAAGACCATACTTGTTGGAGACTCATGCCTGGGTTCAAATAGACCACAGACCTCTTAGATTGCTCATGCAAATGAGGGGTGAAAATCCCAAACTGTTGAGGTGTTTCATCTCCCTAAAGGGAGTGGACTTTATGGTGGAACACAGACCTGCGTCAGACCACGCCAATGATGATAGTCTATCCAAGTTCTTCCGCCTTAGTGAAGAGAACTCCCAAGAGGTTGAGTAGTGTTAGACCTGTCAACCTTCGGGTGGTCTTTCCCCCAAACCTTTTGCCTTCTTCCTCTATTTTTGCTAATCTTGTTGTTACTGGCCTTGGGACTTTGCTCATGTTATCAGTGTTAACCAGTACTAAAGTGCCTGTGCTCACTCCTTAAAACATGGTAACATTGGCTTATACCCAATTGGCTTATTTAATTTACTTGTAAGTCCCCAGTAAAGTGGTCCTATGTGTACCCAGGGTCTGTAAATTAAATGTTACTTATGGACCTGCATCACTGATTGTGCCACCCTCTTAAGTAGCCCTTTAAACATGTCTCAGACCTGCCATTGCAGCCTGTGTGTGCATCTTTAAACTGCCATTTTGGCCTGGCAAAATAAACCTTTTTGCCAGGCCCAAACCTTCATTTTTAATACAATTAGGTCGCCCCTAGGGTAGGCCCTGGATAGCCCATAAGCCAAGGTGCAG
Source organism: Calotriton arnoldi (assembly GCA_963921515.1). Classification (NCBI taxonomy): domain Eukaryota; kingdom Metazoa; phylum Chordata; class Amphibia; order Caudata; family Salamandridae; genus Calotriton; species Calotriton arnoldi. The sequence continues at coordinate 91,734 of CAWUFW010020439.1, read as the reverse complement.
TGTATTTAAAAGTTTGAACATGTACTTTTATGTTTTATATGTCCTGGTAGTGAAAAACTCTTAAATTCGTTTTTCACTGCTGCATGGTCTACCTCTCACATAGGATAACATTGGAGTTACCTTATAACATTTAATACGTGGTAACTTCCAAATGGGAACAGGTAACCAGTTCATGTTTGGTGTCTTTGTAATTGCAATGAAAAATCCTCTCTTGTGGTAAAGTTGTATTTTTAATTAAAAATTTGAAAATGCCTCTTTTATGAAGTTGGCATTTTCCTGACTTAGCCATTCGGTGGGTGTAGCCTGTCTCTGGGTCACGTGAATGGGTGTAGTTGACAGTTGGGCTTTGTGTATTCCTCTAGACAGCCACACACAATAGAGAGCTTAGGTGTGCCTGGATGGGCCATAACTGGTAGCCTGGGAGGGAGGAGCTGGACTCAGCCCTACTTACACCTGAATAGGCTGTGTTCTGCCTCCACACAAAGGACTGCATACCCCCTATAGTTAGTTTGGAGCCAGTGCAAGGAAGGCTGACTCCTGTGCATTACAAAGGGGGACCTCTAGAAGCTTCTCCCACTTCAAGGCAGAACTGGGTATGAGTAGTAGACCTTAGACACCAATTCTTCAGAACACTTCTGGACCTGTGGATTCTCTGCCAGCAAGAAGGACTGCTGTGCTGCCAGTCTGCTGGACTGCTGCCTTGCTGTGCTGACCTGCTGTCTGCTGCCGTCTTGCCTGGGTAAAAAAGACTGGACCTGCATCTGTTGAACCCAGGACCCCAGAGTGACTGCAAGGGCTAAATGGCTGGCCTCCTGACTTTAGCCTTGGCGACATGATGTCTCCAACAGCCTCGACCCCAGCACCTGGACTCTGTGAGTCTACCGTGCCAAGTGGTGCTACCCCTGTCCTGAACCTGTGGAAGTGGGCCTAACGGGCTCTGCCAGCCTCTGTGGAGACAGCGGAAGCAACGCCTCCCCTTTGTGGCGCAGCCACAAGCAGAAACGACGTATTGCTGCTGTTGTGTGGATCAAAGCCATTGCAAAGACCTGCATCACCTTTACAGCCCACAACCAACTCGGAACCGCAGCTGTGCGACTCATCCTCACTGCAGGCCCTTGCATCCCTTGGTGGCAGCAGCTTCGACGATGACGCTGGACTCCGCATTACAGCCTCGCAGCTCCTCAGAACCAATGCATCGTCTATACTCTGCGATGCAACCTCAACACCGGACTTCGCGTCGCAAGCCCTCATCAAAGGGCTCCTAGACGATGATGCAATACCTCGCACCACAGCCTCGCTGAGTCTTGGAACCAGCGTATCACTTTGGGTGCGCAATGCATCTTTGACGTGGACCCTCGCAACGCTCGGCAAACCAGGATTTAAGGTACTTTGTTCAGCAGGCCTAAATGGGGTCCTGTAGCTGGCCTGCCCTCCATCACGGCCTGAACTTGTGACTTTCTCCCGGTCCGATGCTTTGCGCTTTTTGGTGCTATTTTCACTGAAACCTTTATAACTGCATATCCCCAGTTCTACTGATTGGAATTTTGCCATTTGGTCTTGTTTCATTTATTAAAAATTACTCTATTTTTCTAACCTGGTGTGGGATTCCTTTTGTGGTGTGTTTTCATTTTGTTACTGTTTACAGTGTTGAACAAAAACTTTACACATTGCTCCAGGTTAAACTCTGACTGCTCTGTGCCAAGCTACCAGCGGGTTTAGCACAGGTTAATTTTGGGTTTGCTTGTGACTTTACCCTAACAAGGATTGTGATTGCTGCTCGAGCAGGGTTTCATCCCCCTCAGACAGTAACACAATTTCTTACAAGTGGCAAACTTTGTGAAATGTGCTTGATTAAATTAGAGTGAGAGGGATCACCGTTGCTGCCAATGGTCATGATAGATGTCGTTCAATGTGTAAATAAATGTATTCCATAAAGTAGTAAGCAGGCTGTCAATAATCTTGAGCCTGAGCATGACAGAAAATTACACGAAATGACATAAGTATTATTTGTTTTTCCTTTTATTCCCATTCAGCCACTTGCTTTTGCATAGTGAAAATATACATTAGAAAGCACTCTTAAAAACGCTGAGGGCTTTATTATGAGTTTCGTCAGTCCTGGAGCAGGCGGCATGCCACCACTCTACTCCAGGACTGCCAAAACTCACCGCTACCCACCTGCCAATTTACAAGTAATTTTGTGGTCTGGCGGGCGGGCTGGCGGCTGAGCGGTCTCCAAGCGGTGCTGTTTAAAGGCTCATTGTGAGCCTTAAATAGCACTGCCGCGGGACAGCCAGTGCATGTTCCTACACGGGAAGGAATGCACCATGTTGTGCATTCCTTCCCAAGCAGGAACTGGGGGTGCAAAACTACAGGGGGTCACAAAATGGTCCCAATAGGAATTTCAATCCATACCATGTATATTTCCTATGACTTCATGTAAATGAATGTTCAGAACATGAACACTCGAGCAATTGTTTAATTGAATTATACAAGCATAGCATGCAGTTCCCCCAGATTTAGTAACATTATGAGAGCCTAATAGTCTGACTGCGGATGCTATTGCAATTGTTATCGCCTAGCTTACTTGGCGTAGGCCTTGATGTTTAAGGAACGTCATTAGATCTAAAGAAACAAGATCGCAGGCTTTGAGATAAATGAGAGGTACTTGGAAGGGATCATATTTCCCGTTCAGTATATATTTTATGACAGGCTATCCTTGACATATGTGACAGGTAGATAAAAGGAGCTGGATTATGAGTACTTGAATGCGAGTGATAGTAAAAGCTTCTGATATTAAAAGCTGTATGAATGTTGATGAAAGTGATACTGTAGTGTATTTGGCAAATGTAAAGCACATTGACAGCATGGAAGGGGTCCAAATTTAATTAATATGGTTCAACCTTGCAGGTACCATCACTCACAGGGTCAAGCCCCATTCCCGTGCTGATTTCTTCTTGCCTTAGGTGACGAATCTTTGCCACCAGATTTTGACTCAAGAAGCTATTTCGGCGTCACAAGTCAAATCACAATTACAGTTTTAAGTTCAGTCAATGAAGAGTGTTTGAATTGGTTTTAAAGGCTTTATTTCTCAATAAGAGATCAGTAAGTTTCTTTTAATTCTTTTTTTATTCAAAATTAGTAGATCAGCTCAAATCAATTTACAGAAAATATCATAAAACTATGGTTAGATCGTTATCAAATAAATGCATCAAGCACATTCCATAAAGGAATAAAGTCCCTATTCTAATGCTCAGGATTAGAATTCAGATTTAGTAGAACCCATGAAGAGTTTAAATTCAATAGAAAAGAGTGAGATCAAGAGAGCATAAAGCTCAAAGCCAAATTAAAGCAGTAGAACTTCCCATATAGAATAGTTCATGAAACTTAGCGAAGTCTCAGTAATACAAGCAAGTGATCATACAGTTGCAGTAGCAATCTATAAAACAAAGCGTAAAAATAAAGTAAGGGAGGAACAGAAGCAGCAGTAGCCACAATCGTCAGTCTAGGGCAAGGGAATGGACTAGTAGATGGGTAAGGAGTGTTAAAACTGCACTAGGAATACGGACTAATACAAAATACATGAACACATGTTGCAGACATTGTAGCAGGCTTCTTTCTTGCTGGTCCAATCAGAAAGCATCACTCGTCCATGAGCAGGTTCTGCTCTTCCTTTCCCGCATTCCCACATACAAACTTTTATCACAAGATTAGTTACAGACGTCTTTCGCATACGGCCTCTGGAAACATAAGCGGCAGTTCCCATAGGCATCGAGCACAATTTCTGACCTTCTAGGGTTAGATGTTTCATTGCGTGAAAAATGGACTATACCAAAAAAAAGGAAAATTTACTTACAGCGGCACAGTTAGGTAATGCATTTAATTTTACACGAATAAGAGTTATTGTCTAAAGTGTACAGCTATTCTATTCAGCATTAAGGGACTGTAAAAATATAAGAAACTTAGCTAATGGGAATGAACTGTCACCTTCCAAAAAATAATACATTTTGTTTAACCGGAACATTCTGCAGTTATGATGAATATTTTTTGAGCATGTCACATTAGGGTCAAATTTCTAGCAGTGTGCATCAATCAATGTTGCCAAGTTAGCATCTCTATGGTCTATTCTAATAACTATGACTGCCTAGTGCAGCTTGCACATTTTAAATGTATCTCATTTTTTACTTTTACATTTTCACATTAATCACTACATTTCCAGCAGTTAATCTAATTAATTTGCATTTTAATTTGTTAGACTTTCTCAATCCACCGTCTGATGGTTAACTTAACCATCATACTATCTGGATTTCACATGTGAGTTAAGCTCAAAGGGGACTTTCATCATCAGTTGAGTCTTCACGCTTGCGTTTTACCCCTCGAAATTCCAATGCCTTTATGTAATTCTCATTCATGAGATGATTCAAATCTAGGGCCTTTTCAAATCTTTCATTACTTTCTCTTTCCCTTCTCTTGTATAAGTAGTATTTGCAGCCTTTAAATAGAGCAAAGAAGAATGACAAGCAAAGCACTATTATTAGTACTGGAATCCTAACAAGGGTTCAAGTAGTATATTACATATAACATAAACTACGAAAATATAGAATTTATATCACATAGAACAAAACAAAAATATATACAATATAAGACTCTTGGCAAGTGATACCCCTTCACAAATTCAAAAATGTACCAAATTTAATAGGAAAATAATATAAAATCAGAAGGCAATGGTGCTCTCTTGGTTACACAACAAACCATACAGACAATAAACAGTGTATACATAAACAGTGACTGAGGAAAATTATTAGGCCTGGGCAGTGAACTCCACTCCGCTCGCGGAGTTTGCGGAACTCTGCATTACGCGGAGCTCGCGGAGATCCGAAAAACTCCGCCCCGCGTAGTGGAGTTTTTTTCCTCGCTCGCGTTCGTCAACGTTAAGTTGGCGAGTGCGAGCGAGGAAAATCCACCTCCCGGCGAGATTTTTCCTCGTTCGCAATCGTCAACATCAAGTTGGCGAGCGCGAGCGTGTAAAATAAACCTCCCGGCGAGATTTCTCAAGGCGGGGGCTCAGGTTTCTCATTGCGAGTGGTCGCGTATGCTCGCGACCGCTCGCGTTGAGAAACTGCCCGTTTGCGTTGAGAAAGCTGCAGCTCGAGTAAAAATCTACTCGAGCGGCAGAAAGGAAAGCAGCGCCCGCTTGCGCTGTGCATGGTGCCGTTCGCGATGATTGCACAGTGCGGACAAGCATCCGGCACTGAAAATCAGTGGGAATGGCATTTTTCTATTGCACTCCGCCGCTTGCAGAGTTCTGCGTAGCGCGGCGGAGATTTTTTTCCACTTCGCGGAGTTTCGCGTAGCGCAACTCCGCGAACTCCGCTCAGGGTTAAAAATTATTACACATAAGCTGTTCAGGTAAAACAAAAAACAAGAATAGCAAAGATTGCGTCCTCTTCAATTAAGGCCACATATAGGCGTCAATGGCGTTTCAACCACATTAAACTTGAGTGGTCATCATCAGGACAAACAATATTCAATAACAGACCGTCCAACAGAAAAATGTGTTCATTCTCCTTATCACGAGGAGTCCAAGGTAAGAAATGTAGTAAACTCCAATAGCAAATAGTCCACACACAATTGTGCAATGTAAGTGAGAATAATATATATCAACATACACTCAAAATAAATGTTAGAGAGGAATCCAATCACTCTCCCAAATGGGCCAATTAATGCATAAACGGTCCCTCGAGACAACAACCGCAACTGCTCAGAACTACGAGCGAGTCATCGTTCCGAGCGCTGTGCCGACCGTGCCAGCCTCTCGGACTGAAAGCAGACAAGTTTAATGTGGTCGAAACACCCTCGACGCCTATATGTGGCCTTGATTGAAGAGGACGCAATCTTTGCTATTCTTGGTTTTTGTTTTGTCTGAACAGCTTATGTGTAATAATTTTCCTCAGCCACTGTGTATGTTTACACTGTTTATTGTCTTTATGGTTTGTTATGTAACCAAGAGAGCGCCATTGCTTTCTGATTTTATATTATTGTCCTATGAATTTTTGTACATTTTTGAATTTGTGTAGAGGTATCACTTGCCAAGAGTCTTATACTGTATATATTTTTGTTTTGTGATATGTATTCTATATTTTCGTAGTTTATGTTATATGTAATTTACTACTTGAACCCTTGTTAGGATTCCAGTCTTTACCTTGCCCCTAGTTCAGGTAATAAGGCTACCCCTGTTGGTGGTAACTATTATTAGTACTGGCGTAGGTATGGGGAGAGGAGTTGGCCTAACGGCTCAGGCGGTCGACCTCGAATCTGGGGAACTGGGTTCGAGTCTCGGCAATGACTCTGAACATCCTGTGATTCTGGGCAAATCACTTAATCTCCCCGTGCCTAACAAAAATGAATGTGTCCTCCTGTAACGCAACTGGTGCTATGTAAAGCGCTCTGATACCCAACTCGGGTCAAGTTCGCGCTATATAAAACTCTGTAAAAGAAACAGCTTATGAGTACCTATTTGGGTCTGCAAGTGGGGGTGTGAGTGCCTGTGTGGGTCGGTGACTTGGTCTGTAAGTGGTGCTAGGGGTCTGTGAGTGTCTCTGAATGGTTGCATGAGTCTCTGAGTGGGTCTCTCATTGGGGGTATGTGAATATGAGTGACTGTCAGTGGCTGAATGACTGTCTGAGTGGGTCTGTAAGTGCGGCAGGAGGGTCTGTGAGTTGAGCATGAGTCTCTGAGTGGGCTTGTGAGTAGGTGTGTAAGTCGGTGTGGGTCTGTGAAGAAGTACAGGAGTCCCTCAGTGGGTCTCTGAGTGGGTGCATGACCATCTGAATGGGTCTGTGACTGGGTGCATGAGTCTCTGAGTGGGTCTCTGGGAGGGTGCATGAGTCTCTGAGTGAGTGTCACTGGGTGTATGTGAATATGAATGACTGTGAGTGGCTGCATCACTGTCTGAGTGGGTCTGTAAGTGGGGCACAAGGGTTTGTAAGTGGGGCATGAGTCTCTGAGTAGGCCCATATCAAAAGAGTCACTGAAGGACCATATAAAAAACTCAGCCAAAGGAGCGCTTTACATACTCAAACACCTCAGAGAAATTAAATCTTTTATCCCATCAGACGATTTCAAATGGATCGTTCAATCGCTGGTCCTCTCTAAACTTGACTACAGGAATGCTATACTCTCCGGGACCCCGAAAACTCACCTCGCCCCCCTCAGATCAGTACTCAACATGGCAGCCCAGCTTATAACAGACTGCAAATGGTATGAACACATCACGCCTGCCCACAAGTCCCTAAATTGGCTTCCCATCGAAGGAAGATGCATCTATAAGACCGCCTGCATCACCCACAAAGCACTTCACTCTCAGTCCCCTGACTATTTAGACAACAAACTCACAAGAGCAGGAAGTGCCAGACATATTAGTAGCTCAACCACTTTTCTCCTTGTACCTCCGAAACTAAAAAGGAAAACCACCCAGACTCACTCTTTTTCAGGTAATGCTCCCAGCATCTGGAACTCCATCCTGAGGGACATTCGCTGCAACCCCTCCTACCCAGGCTTCAAAAGAGACCTGAAATGCCATCTCCTCAACAAATACTGGAGCCCATGAATCAAACTGAACCCGATTTCTATTAGGCTCCTGTGAACTGTTCATACCTCTGTTAATCTGTTGGCCTTTCTTTTACTTGTGTACACCTTTATTGTTCGTGTTGTCCTTCTCTCCAAGGTCCCTTAATTTAATTTTTTTTTGTTTTTACCTCATTTCAGTAATTTTTCATTCTCCATGGCCTTATAATTGTTTCTATGTATACAGTAATGTGTACTCCTCTGTAAGCTTTTACTTCCCTTATCTTTTTTTTATCTAATCTTGAACCTATGATTATAACCTTGCCCTTGATTCTGTACAGCGCTCTGATACCGCAGGATCCAGCCTAGCCAGCGCTTTATGGTCCCTCAATTGTTAATTGTTATGACCTCATTTCAGTAATTCCATCCATTTTGTACCTACAATTGTTTCTTTGTATAAATTATTGTGTGCTCCTCTGCTGACTTTCACTTCCCTTATTTTATAATTGTATGTAACCTTGAACCAATGCTTATTGCCTTGCTCTTGACTCTGTAAAGCGCTCTGATACCTATGGGTCTAGCTAGCACTATATAAAACCTTGAAATAAATAAATAAATAGGTGCATAAGTCATTATGGGTCTGTGAGGGGGTGCATAAGTCTCAGTAGGTCTGTGAGTAGGTGCATGAGCCTCTCAATGGGTCTGTGACTGAGTGCATGAGTCTTTCAGTGGGTCTGTGAGACGGTGCATGTGCCTCTGAGAAGGTCTGTGACTGGGTGCATGAGTTCAGAGTGGGCCTCTGAGTGTGTACATGAGTCTCTGAGTGGGTCTCTGTCTCGGTGCATGAGTTTCTGAGTGGGTCTGTCAGTGGGTGTATGTGAATATGTGTGAGTCTGTGAGTGCCTCCATGACTGTCTGGGTGGGTCTGTAAGTGGGGCATGAGGGTCTGTGAGTGGGCATGAGTCTCTGAGTGGGCTTGTAAGTAGGTGCGTAAGTCAGTGTGGGTCTGTGAGTACGTGCATTAGTCTCTCAATGGGTCTGTGAGAGGGTGCATGAGGCTCTGAGCGGGTCTGTGAGTGGGTGCATAAATGTATCAGTGGGTATGTGAGTGGGTGCAAGGGTATGTCAATGGAGGAGTGAGTGGGTGCACAAATCTCTGAATGTGTATTTCAGTGAATGTATTAGCGTCTAAATGAGTCTCTGAATGTATTTTTTTTTGGCCCATATTCGTTGTGACGTTACACGGGGCTGCGCTGACAGTCGCGTTGAATTCCCGAATATCATGCGTTAAAAAAAAAATGAGGTCAGGGTACCTCTTCCATGAACTCTTATACCACTTTTGTGGTGAATTTTCACCCCCAGGACTATGTTCCATTTTTCTAAAATGGTGGCCGCTTTTTTGGGGAAATTTCGTGAAGATTCGTTAACAAAGTGTCAAAGATATAGGCAAGTCAAAAAATGCTTTTCCTATGTGTAGGAAAGTGGCTCTATATATACTGCACCAAAGTAAGGTACAGTGTGTATAGGGTCCACAGTTCCCCAATGGTAAGGCAGAGGCTAAAGTTAGATATAACCTTACTCTCTAAAGTGGTAGCTTGGTCGAGCAGTAAGGCAGTATCAGAGGACAGTGTAAAGCATTTGTTGTACACACTCAGTCAGCAAATGGTCTCACACACTCAAGAACTGAACTCTAGGCCAATTGTTTGTATAAAAATATAGTTGTTTTATTTTAGAACCACAATATGTATCAAAATATACTTTCTCAGAATGGGTTACCTTAGTTAAACACTTTTCAAATAGGCAATAGACTTTTTGATTACAGTAGTCACAGTTGTTGCAAAAGGCAACACAATGTCAAACACAATGCAACATTGAGCTCAATGGAAAGTTTTAGTTAAATGCAATTAATTACTTTGTGGATTACTTTTCTAACCACAGGACTGGATCTTGGATTCAGTCCCGGGACACTTCCTGTAAACAGTTAAGTAAAAGTGTTTTGGTTACAGTAGTGATTTTTAAGGAATATTATTGTATTTTAAAAGTTGACACTTAGAAACTTTTCTAGGTAAAATTACCAATGTTATCCTATGGAAGGAAATTCAGTTTGCAGGTAAAGTATGTTTACGTTACTTTTGTAATCCAGTGCTGGGCTCTCAGGTTCAGCACTGGGATATCTATCTAAAACAGGCAAGTAATTACGTTTGTATCGTTGGCACGATTTTTAAAGAATATTTGTAAGATTCAGAAATCGACACTTAGAAACTTTTTCAGCAAAAAGCAGGCAATGATATCCTATGGAAGGAATTTCAAGTTACTGGTAAGTACGGTTAAAATTACTTTTCAGGGTCAGTACTGGACTAAAAGATGCAGCACTGAGGTCTCTCCTGATAACAGGTGAGTAAATCGGAATTCGTTACTGTTGTGATTTTTAAGCAATATTTTGGTATTTCAAAAGTGGACACAAGAAATTTCACAGAAACCAGTCAATGGATCCCTATGGAAGAAAATTGAGTTAGCGGTAAGTAACGTTGTGATTACTTTTCAGGGTCAGTGCTGGGCACCAAGATCCAGCACTGGGATCTCTCCTAATAGCAGGTGAGTATTTCCGTTTTTGTTACTCGGTTGATTTTAGGTGGCTATTTTAAAGTTGAGAAACTCCACACTTAGAAGAATTTTCCGGTGATGTCAGCCTATGTTACCCTATGGAAGAAAAGTGAGTTATCGGCTTTTGGGTAAGTACTTGACTGGCAAAGTTAAGATTTTGGGCATAGACTCAGGGGTCTCTCAAGGTCAGGTAAGTACAGTTGTTTCACCCCCAGCGGCACAGGGGCGGCTGGGTGCAGAGCGAGTTAGGCCCAATGTTATCCTATGGCAGGCAGGGGGCCCTTGGTTGGTGGCTGCTGGCTAGCAGGCCACGCGGCTGTGGGAGCTGGGCTCCGGGTCACTTGCTCAGGGTAAATGGGGAAGTAGATTAGGACAAAGGTTGCACTGCCAGGGGCACTCAGGCGGCTGGGTGCAGGGTGCTTTTGAGCCTTCGGGCGCTCAATGGATTGCAATGGAGAAGCTCTAGAACAAACACAGGCTGCAAGCTCGGGGACGATGATTCTTCAGGTGTCCCCACCACTTTGAGAGGTAAGTTGGGTAGTTGGAGGATAGGTAGGTACCCCGGAATTGGGCACAGGGGGCCGCAGGGCGCCGGGTGCAGGGGTGCCTTTTGGTGTCGGGAAATCTTACCCTCTGTTGATCGCGGTTGGGGGGGTCCCTGGTTCCGAGGCTGCAGGCGTCGTCAGGAGCATCGAGGTGGGTCCTTGGGGGCCGGATTCGGGATCACAGTCGCCGGGGGGACGTCCTCAGGGTCTTTGTCCACTCCCACACAGGCCAGGCTTGGCGGGTGCAGAGTATGCAAGGTTCGCGGTTCCTGGCTGCTGCCAGGGGTCAGTTACTTGCTTTGAGCAGAGCCACTGCTCGTGGGAGTCCCAGATGCTCAGAGTCACAAGGTAGCCAGGTCCTCCGGGGTTGGTGAGGTTGCTGGCCACAGGAGGTGCCGAGATTCAGCAGGAGCAGGGTCGAGGGTCGACAGGCCAGTAGGGCTGGGGCCAAAGCAGTTGGTGTCTTCCTCTTCTTTGCAGCTGTGCGGCAGGTCTTCTTTCTTCTTGATCTTCTTTGCTGTTTCGGAATCTGGAATCTGAGGAAGGAAGGTTCAGGGAGCCCCTAAATACTGAATTTAGGGGTGGTTACAGGTAGGTAAGGTCAGGGACCAATGGGTCCCTTCCCTCGGGTGGGTACACCCCCTATTCTGCCACTCTCCAGTGGGAGGGGGCAGGAGCCTGTCCCTGGTTGGCTGGGTCCCCCATCCTCAAGATGGCGGGGACTCGAGTTTGTGCTTCACCTCGCCTCCCCCACCTTAGGGGTGGAGTTGGCAGAGGTGGGCACAACCCATTTCCTGCCTCTGGTTTTCCCGCCGGTTCTCCCACCAGAAGTGGGGGTAGAACCAGTGGGGACCAGTTTGCTGGGAGCAACAAATGGTCTGGGGAAGCTCAAAAGGCGGCAGGCCTTTGAAGCTTCCCCTGCCCATCCTGGGGGAGGAGGCTTTGGCACCTCGCCCCAGGATGCGCATTGTTTCAGGCCCCTGAGAGCAGAGGCTCTCGACCCAGGGGTCCAGAAACATGTCTGGTGGTGGCAGCCTGGGCAGCTACTCAGTCCGGACACTGGAGGTCGGGTTGGTTTCAGGGGCATCTCTAAGATGCCCTCTGAGTGCGTTTACATTAAATCCCACACTGGCATCAGTGTGGGTTTAATGTGCTGAGAAGTTTGATACCAAACTTCTCAGTTTTCAGTGGGGCCATTATGGTGCTGTGGAGTTCGTAATGACAGACTCCCAGCACCATATACTCTTAATGGCAGCACTGCACTTACAATGCCCAAGAATGGACTTGGGCACTGTAGGGGCACAGGGCTCATGCCTCTGTGCCCTCACCACTGGCATAGTGCACCCAGCTAGAGGGGTGGCTGACCTAGGCCAGGGCAGTGGTTTGTAGGCATGGCACACAGGGATGTGTGCCATGTCGACTCTTCACTTTTGTTCTGCACCAAGACACGCAGCCTGCAAAGGCAGTGTGTGTGTGTGTAAAGGTACAGGGTCCCTAAGGGTGGCACAACAAGTGCTGTAGCCCTTAGGGGCCTTCCCTGGTCACAGTGCCCTGGGTACCCATGGTACCATTTACCAGGGGCTGACCTGTGGCCAGGGATGCCAATTGGGTGTAGGCATCAATGCAGTTTTCGGGAAGGAACACAGGCCCTGGGTACCTGGTTGGCAGGAGCCCAGGGCACACTCAGTCAAAGCGCATCAGCAATTCAGCAAAAAGTGGGGGCATACCATGCAAGAAAGATGGCACTTTCTCACACTATGGAAACAGGTTCCTAACTATAACTGCCTACTGGTTACCACCAGTAGGTAATATATATAGAAAAAAATAAAAAGGCTTTATACTTACCTGCTAAATACTTACATTTTCGCGGTAAAGGCAAATTCTTTGTAAACATTTGCGTGGTAAAGGCAGGCATATAAAGACGCTTGTAAAGCCCGCATTGTTAAGGCATGCGTGGTAATTGCATGCATGGTTCCGAAATACAACCATATTAATGTGTACCTGAACAGCATAGTATTCTGTATGCTGTCACAGAGCAGTGGTCTCACCAACCAGTGAGGATGGGTTTTGGCCTAAAGGTCAGTAAGATGGCCTCAGCTGCTCCATGAGGGTGTGTTACAACTCAAACATAACAAAGTATAATGCATGGAAGCCTGTGATCCCTGTATGAAAGCCTTTCTCTAATTTCCTTATTACAGTTGAGTTGTGACTTCTCTAGTCCCCTCTCAAAAAAATGATGTAGCTGCTCAGCTTTAACAAGATGTTATAGTTGAGTTGTTACTCCATAATGTCTGTTGTGAGAGCTAGTAGCAAAGGTGAAAGTGATGTCAAGGAAAATCATTGCTGCTGCACTTTAACCAATGAAAAACAAAACCTGCCTTTTTGTCCCTCTTATCTTTTCTTTTTTTCAAGAAGAGTGATCAGCAGAAAGGATATATTTAAGCAACATGTTAATTTTTCTACCTTGAAGCTCATTGTAGAAAAGTTGGAAACCCTGCATGTTTCTACATATTCTAAGCTGCACCATTTTTTAATCTGACTTACATTAAACTGATTCTAATATTTTTTGCATCAAATTACTGGCTACATTTTGTTGCATTTAATTTCACGCTAAATATTCTGCTTTTATTCTTCATATGTACAACCATATTATCACTTTTATATGGAAGAGCAAAACACCGACAATTTTTGTGGTTTGCAAGAAGGCTGATGATGTGGCCAAGTATTATAAGGAATAAAGTACCCCCTGATGTATGTTAAAATGTATTCCAAGGCAAATTGTAGTTCCATTACCTTATAAACTTTGTATAGAAACTCGGCCTTTAGCCTCATTACTCTATATGGTCACAGAACTCCCCTGTGACTTGTAATATAAGAAATCTCCCTCCTGAATGTATGGGTACTTTGGGGAACAACAAGACTGTACGGCTTCTTCTGATAGCCTCACTTTGGAGGAGAGACAGTGCCTCCTATGAGGCGGGGAGGGCAGGATAGGCCGTGACTGCAAGGCCTGACTGAATCTAGGGAACCCCCGCTCTATATTCGCAAGGTGTTGAATGGGTACATGCACTGTTGCAAAGGGCATTCACTCATTATCTTGGGAAACTAACCCATGCAAATGGAGGAACTCCTCTGAGTGGTTAACTTTACCATCATGTTCCCCCGCATATTAATGGCACAGAAAGGGCCTTGCTGCCCCTTCCATAATACCAAGGATCTCTAGGCAGGCTTATAATACCAATAGTACCTGAGCACAAGAGAACAAGTATGCCCCAAGAGGTGCTTGTACTCTACTCTAACATGGGCACGTGTTCCTTATTTCAAGTGATATTAAGCCTTGCCTATATTGCTTACAATGGAGGTGGTCCTTTATTTCTTTTATTACTGTTCGCTTTTTAATCTTGTGTGAGATAGACTAGACTTTTGCATGTAACAAACCGGCCTGGAAATCTAACCAGGATGAAAAGGCAAACATTGAAAAGAAGAGATTAAGGATTCGACCAAGGCCATGATGTATTAAGCTTGATTCCACGACAAGTCATTAATGACGAAGATGGTGGGATTCAGTGGCTTGGTGTCTGAAAAAGAGGCTGCCTCTGTCAGCACCAGTGCCGGCCAGTAATGAGGACAGCAGGCAGGCTTCAGCGCCAAGCACAGGATAATGCAGATTCAGAGCAGATATCATTGTACTCCGTATATATAGAAGCTTACCTAAAACAAACAGATGTGTTTGTAAATATGCTATCAACTCCAGCTCAAAGAAAAGTCAACAGATGCATCATTAAGAAGAAATCCTTTGGAATGATGCCATGCTTGCCGGTCTGTGCAGTGCTCCAGCTCATAAAAGAGCCCTGCTGAATAATAGATGAGCTCATTAGCATACACTGACGGCAGAATCTCCAGTGCCGTTTGGAGCTTGCAAATCCGCTGTTGCACCCACCTGCCTTGCCAACCTCCGGCCGTTTCATTAAAAATGAAATAACGTCTGTCAGAACACTGACTGCATGTTTCGGAAACATAGACAAGATAGGCTGCATGTTCAGGATGTGTTCCATGAACAGCTGTCATTCGGTTTACTTCGAAGACACTTTATGTAGCTTCTTGGTGAAGCCAACCTTTAAGAACCTTGTTTTCTAACAACATTCAGAAAACAAGCACGCAGTGTGGAACTTTGTACACATATACGAGCATAACCTTGAAAAAAGAGGACCTTTGGATGGTGATTTGCCTGTCACTGTGAACATTTATTATCTGGGGAAAGCTGCCTGGAGGCCTATTCCAAATTAACAGATGCACAAAGGGTCTCTCTTGCCGAAAAAAATAAGAGATGACGAAATGCATTCTTAAAATATGAGGTGTTTTTGTTCTCCCCCTTCCACACACCCTCCCAACATGGCCGCTGCAACAATATCAACTCAGATACTCCAACAGCTGAACCAGGGTGTGTCGGCTGGGATAAAGTAGACAACAATTATATGACCCTCTCCAGTGAGGGTTGTTAACAGTCAAATTTATTTGCAGGTGCAAATATTAGATAAAAGACAGTCAAAGCGAATTCGTCTACTTAGTGGTCAGTTAAGTTAGTAGTAACTTTTTCTCCTCTCATTTGTCCATCTAGGACTAGCTACAACTTTCCTCCCCTTGGTTGCCACATGTAGGTAGGCTCATTGTTTGTGCAAGCTTACAGTCCACGTTCTTTGTTTTTGTTCAGCGCTCTGGTTCTGCTATGACATTTATTACTGAAAATTAGGCCTACTTTATAAAACTGACAATTGTCAGAACAGTATCTGCTGCATTTAATCAATCAAATAAGGAAAATCAGAATAAATAAAAATATTACCAGATTACATCTCTATTATATTTGGAAGATACTTCAAGTGAAAACTGAGATGTTACGTAGGTGTCCCACTGACAATCCCAAATAGATGTGTCAAAATCAGGGGCAGCTGGTACCCTATTGAAAGTGGTGGGGCGAGCAAAGTGCCCCACCACTTCCAAATAAACAAAATTAGACAACCCATTCCTCCAAAACCCCAAAATTATACATAAACTGAAAACATGCATTACACATTTTATTTAATATATATATAAAAAAGAAAAGTAAATTGTACTTACCCAGGGGCTACAATGCATCCTCCTCGGTGTTCTCCCCTGCAGTCTGTGGCAGGAAGAGCTCCACTAACCAATCCAGACACTGCTGTAATGCTGTTAACCAGCATGAGAGGAGCGCCATGATTGGATGGGGTGGTTTGCACCGAAGCTCCTTTAGGCCCTGGAGGCCTATGCTTGCTCTCCACCCAGCTCTCTAAGACAGCTGAGTCGAGAGCTGCAAAGTATGCATGTAACTTTGGCCGGCGTAAGACAGCTGGCCAAACTAACATGCGTACTTTGCAATGTCTGGTCAGTCCTCCATGTTGCCAATCGGCAGCAGAGGACACGCCCCCATTTTTCCTGGCTCGTGTGCAGGCTGGTAGCTGCTGCGAGCCGCTCCAAGTGTTCAAAATAAAATGGCAATGAATCATTTCATTGCCATTTTATTTTGAACACTTAGCGTGGCTTGCATCGGGCAGGGGGGCAACGCTCCCCGACCTCACGAAGATACCGCCGCTTGTAAAAATGCTGTTATTCACTACAATTAGGTCTCAGCAAACAGAAACAAGCGTGCTTTCTATGGCTGTGGCATAACAATGCTCAATTCTGGAGTTGGACTCTGCCTCCTTTAGTCCATGTTTATTTCTATGTTTAATGTACCACCATTAGAAAAGGTTTTACGATGGTGGTTGGGTATGGAAACGAAATACAACATAAAACTGTTGATGGGCAACTGAAAAAAAGAGGATGTTCTTCATCTTGGGGTTCTGAGTGACATTATAGGTAACTCAAGCTTCTATTTTATTTCTATTCCATCCTCTATTTCATGTCTCAGAACCCTATGGTGATAAACATTTCCCTCATTCACAGTTATGCTTCTATAATTACATATATTTTAGTATGTACCAGTGCAACATTAAGAAAAAATGTGTCTGTAACATGGGAACTATTCAAATGCTGTCTAGATTAATTAATAAATTTATTACAACATTTGAGGAATCCTTATCTTTGTACTCATTGTGATAACAAAACTATGGGGTTTTTTTTCTTTTCTTTTTGTCCTCATACCACCATTGTTTGCAAATTGCAGCCTAACATCCGACCTGTACCGCCCCAGGCTATTTGCAGTATCGCAATAGTCCTGCATACCAGACCGTCCAGTGACCTGGTTGCTAGTTCCACGCCGGTGTAATCATAGGACTCATGAGGTTAAGTTCTTATTGTACCATTCCAATTCAAAAAGTCCTCCCAGATCTTAGAATGTATACTGGTCTCTAGTCCTATGTCCATTTTGCAAATAGTTTTGACCGCCTGTAACCAGTCCAACCCTTGGGGTGGTACAGCATCTGTCCATTTTTTTAAAATTTCTCTCCTAGCGAGAAGAATCAGATAAAAGAGTAGGGCCCGCCTATTCGTCAATAAGGGCGAGATCGGCTGATCCTCCAGCCCTAGCATAATCAACGTTAAGCTTATTTTTATATTAGTGCAGAGAATTTAATTTATTGCCTTCTCCACTGAAGACCAATAGTCCTGTAGCAGGGGGCATTCGAAAAACATATCAGAACCCTATGGTGATAAACATTTCCCTCATTCACAGTTATGCTTCTATAATTACATATATTTTAGTATGTACCAGTGCAACATTAAGAAAAAATGTGTCTGTAACATGGGAACATTTCAAATGCTGTCTAGATTAATTAATCAATTTATTACAACATTTGAGGTTTGAGGAATCCTTATCTTTGTACTCATTGTGATAACAAAACTATGGGGTTTTATTTTAAGTCCTTAACTACATTGTTTTCTATGGGAGGGTAAAGCAGTACCAGTGGGTGGCCATGTGTGGTGCTGGACTTGCCACAGTTTTGTTTCGCTTTTTCGATATAGTATCTTTGACGTGCGGTTTGCGAATAGTAATGACCTTACACATTTGTGTGTAGGTGCAGGTTCCTCCCTATACCGCTATTAACCCCTTCTTACTCCCTTAAACCCATATAATTGTGGTATTACTTCTAAGTACTAAACTTATATGTGTGACAATCTTCCCATAGAAAAGATAGGAGAGGTAGAGGTGGAGATTTACACTCTTATGTTTGTGACCAGCATTTTGTTGTACTTTAGTAGTACTATTGTAGTGCTTCTAAATGTACTACACAATGCAGTATGCCAATTGGTCCTATTATGTTTCTAATGGGAATGCAAAGGTTTTTGGAGATGCAGAATTCTGCTGCGAAAGAGGAAGTGTTAGGAATTGAAATGAATTACATATTTTATTAGATCTGTCTTTTTTGCAGCTCACTGGACAGTGTCTTCGATAGTGAGGACAGAAAACATTTACACCTCTACCAACAAAATTGAACAAATATTTTTCCATGATCCCTATGGTAATAGCAACGCCTTCTGAGAGAAAGTGGTTTCCAACCTTTAAAAAACACAGTTTTGGTTTTACATTTGATTCCTCATTTTTGGAACTCTCTGTGAGGGAGCCTTCCTTATGGAGCCTCACGCACTGTAGACTTCTGTTTAAAATTGACTTTAACTGTAACTATCAATGCCTAACCTTTAACATGTGGGTTAGCTGCTATGTACATCTGAGAAAAAGGACGCTGAGTAGATTGCACATGACGTAGATTCATATGTGTGTGCATACTTGTAGAGGTTGCAAGAGTAACTGTTTGTCTAGCTCTCTCTGGTATTTGTGCACAGGTAGCACCATTGCAGATTGGACCCAGAATGAATTGCTCATAGGCTGCTAAGACCATATACTTTAATTGTGGATTCATGAGGAAATGTCCCTTTTCATCTTTGGTGGAGTGTAGAATCGAAGTGTTTAAACTGTGGAGAACAAAAAGTTTGGTGTCGCTGGAATCCTAATGTAAAAACCTAACTTATGGTGAAGTTGGATTTTAAATTATAATTCTGAAAATGCCACTTTTAGAAAAGTTGGCATTTTCTTGCCTTAGCGACTTAATGCCTGCAGCCTCTCTCTGATCACATAACTGAGTGTAGTTGGCAGTTATGCTTTTTGTATTCCACCTAGACAGCCACACAATGGGAGCTTAGGTGTGACTGAGTGGGCTATCCTAGCAGGATGGGAGGGAGGAGGGAGGAGCTGGACCCAGCCTCACTTCCACCTGCATTGTCTGTGTCCTCTCCCCACACAAAGAGCTGCATACCCCCTGTAGATAGTATAGAGGTGGGGCTGCCCAGACAGGGCATCTGGCCACTTCAATGGCTTGTCTTTGAAGCCCCCCCACTTCAAAAGTATCACTGGGTATAAATACTGGACCTCGGACACCACCACTTCAGTACACTTCTGGACCTGTGGATACTCTGCCAGGAAGAAGGACTGCTGTGCTGCTGAAAGGACTGCCACTCTGCTGGACTGCTATTCTGCTGGACTCCTGCTTTCCTTTGCTATGCTGACCTGCTGCCTGCTGCACTGTTGCCTGGGTGAGAAGGACTGGACCTGCATCTCTTGAACCCAGAGTGACTCCAAGGGCTAGTTGGCTGGCCTCCTGATCTGAACCCTCAGGAACATAACAGGCTTCCAACAACATTGCATCTGCACCTGGACCCTGCCATCTGTGAGTCTACCCTGCCAAGTGGTGCCCCCCCCCGAGTCCTGGACCCTTGGAAGTGGGTCAAAGGTGCTTACCAGCAGAACCAACACGATCTGCTGAGCAGTGGATCCTCCAGCCGAACTGACGCATCTCCTCGGCTGAGCCATGCATCCTCGAGCAGAACCGATGCATCAGCACTAATGGGTGGATTGGGCTTGGCGCAGAAGGACCACATCACCTTCGCATATTCGAGGCCAATGCATTGATGACAACGCACCTTCAACCCAGGTCCTTGCATCCCTCATCGATGGGCGCTTGATGACGACACTGGCCTCTGCATCGCAGCCTCGCAACTCATCGGAACGTACTCATCGCCTCAGCGCCACACCACATCCTCAATGCCCAGACTTCGCATCGCAAGCAACGTTGATCGGATCCTCAACAACGACACAACAGGACCTCGCACCACAGCCTCACCGTACCTTGGAACCGTCGCATCGTTTTGACTGTGCGACACTACTTCGCCTCGGATCCATGCAACTCTCCACAAGCAGGAGTTAAGGTACTTTGCTCATCAGGCCTAACCTGGTCCATGTAGCCAGGTCATGCTCCATTGTGGTCGGCCTAAATTTATAACTTTGTCCCGGTATAGCGCAACCAGACATCCCTTGTTGGCACTTTCTACTTTTTGGCACTATTTTAACCTAAAACTTTGAAATTCAATATCTCTGGTTTCCTGGATTTTATTTTTGTCGTTTTGGTCTTGTTGTTTTTTTTTTAAATGGCTCTATGTTTCTACACCTGACGTGGGATCTTTTTTGTGGTGTTTTCACTGTTTTTACTGTTTGAAGTGTTGCAAAACTACTTTACACATTGCCTCTAAGTTTAGTCCGACTGCTTGTGCCAAGCTTCCGGAGGATGAGCACGGGTTAATTTAGGGTTTGCTTGTGCCTTACCCTGACTAGGATTGTGGTTGCTGCTTGACCAGGGCTCACACCCCAGTCAACCAACAACCCAGTTTCTAACATTGATGATCAGTGGTGAGGATAGGACTTGTGTTTGTGCAGTCCCATACAGTAATTAGTGTACACTACCATCCCATATCTGAGATCAATGCAAGTAAATTCTCCCTTATTGGCCTTTTTACTTTTTCCAAATCTATCCTCTCTCTACCTGACTATTGTGTCTGTGACCTCACCTGCAAAAATAGAGTCCGAGCTGCCCAACCTGGAGAGCTACACCATGGCCCAGCTCAAGGAGTTTTGTCAGGAGAGGGGGCTGCCCGCTAAGAGGAGCACTAAAAAGGCAGAGGTACAAAAGGCCTTGAGGGCATGGGCAGAGGCCCAACAGGCCCCAACAGATGATGAAGAGGAAGAGTTGGATGATGAGGAAGAATTGGAGCTCAACCAACAGGAGAATCTTGGAAGGCAGTTTTTTGAGGCGGGGTCTCCTCCTCCCCAGACTGGACATCCCTCCCCAGGCGGGGAACAGTATGTCTTACAGGGGCCTGTCCTCAGAGGAGTTGGAGGACAGGAGTGAAGAGATGAAGGTCAAATTGGAGCTGGCCAAACTGAAACTGGAGAAAGAAAAGGCTGAGAGAGCCTTGGAGGAGAATAAATTAGCCATGGAGGAAAGGAGGATGGCCCAAGAGCTAAGACTCATAGAACCAGACATCAGGGCTAAGCATGTGGAGTCCAGTGGAAATGGTGGCAGCAATTCTTCAGTGCCCTCTGGAGACAAGAGGGTCCACATTCCTAAAGGTCTAGTGCCTGACTTTGTTGTGGGAGATGGCATCGATAAGTGGTTTGAAGCTTATGAGATTGCCCTACACAAGATCCCTGATGTGGATTGGGGGAGGGGTTAGTCTCTAGAGGCATATCCCTAGCGAGGGAAGGGACACCCTACTGGCCCTAGAAAAGGAGGACAGAATGAGATATCACCCCCCATGAAGGTAGCCCTTATCAAACAAAATAGGTCTGACCCCAGAAAGGTACAGGCAAAAGTTCAGGGACAGTCAGGAACCGGCCCAATGGATCTGGGTGGATTGTGTTGATTCCATTTGCAAGGCACTGGATGGATGGGTGAAGGGCGGTGAAGTAAAGGATTATCAAGGGATGTGCAATTTGATTGCAAAGGAGCACACGTTCAGTCTTTGGTTTGCAAATCTGCGCCAACACTTGATTGACAGTAGTCTCTTTGATCTCAGGGAGCTTGCTAAGGAGACGGACCGCTGGGTCAGCACAAGGGTCCATAAGATGGTATCTGGTGGTGCCAGGTCCCCATCAGAAGGAGGGGGAGATACAAATAAAAGCAAGGAATTCTCTGAAGGACCCTGTTAGAAAGTGGGTTTCTGGTTGGCAGAGGTATGTACCCTGTCCAAGTAGGAACCACAATCCTAGTCACGGTAAGACGGACACACACCCTAAATTAACCTGTGCTCACCATCTGGTAGCTTGGTACAAAGCAGTCAGGCTTTACTAAAGAGGCAATGTGTAAAGTATTTGTGCAACACTTCAAACAGTAACACAGTGAAAGCACCACAAAAAGACTCCACACCAAGTTAGACGGATAGAGTATATTGTTATGAATAAAACAAGACTAAAACAACAAAAATCCAATATGCAGAACCAGAGTTAGGAATTTTTAAAGAATATCTTGAAATATAGTGCTTAAAAGCATAAAGCCCCAACTGGGGCTATCCGGTCGTGCTAAACCGGGTCATATCCAAAACTTTAGGCCGACCACGATGGAGCACAGGTCGGATACAGGAACCAAGTTGGTCCCGCTGAAAAGTACCTTGTTTGCGCCATAGATGGTGTTGAGATACGAGAAGCAGGAGGCGAAGCGTAGGCGCCAAAGTACAGGATCCATAGGAGATGCGTCGTTGTTGAGACATGTAAATCAGGGATGTATCGTCATCAAGTCGCAGAATATAGGTGACGAATCGAGAACGGGAGGAAAAGAGCCGCGCAGCTGATGATGAAATGTCCTCAGCCCTTGTGGTAATGGCGATGCGTCATCCTGTCACGTGGCCGATGGGGACATTGTCGACATCACTAAGTTAGCATGAGCACAGCAACCATGATGCAGCTTTTGCGCACGTTACTACATGGCTTTATTTTTGCAAGACTCTGTGTATGCCTTTCACAGGAGAACTGTCTGCTGTGTTTGTTCTCTGCTTGTTCCTGGAGTTTAGTGTGAACATTGTGAGCAAGGTCAATAAACAATGCCCCTTGTTATTCTGTTCTAGTCAGGCCCTAGCACCTAGACAAAACACACTAACGCAGCTGCTGCTGGAAGCTCGTACTTTGATATTACGGGGATACATGTTTAGGTGATACACACTTGGAGAGGGACCTTTCCAGGGAGAAGAGCAACACGTACCTACGATGTAGAAATACCATCTATAGTCTAAGGTATGGGGTCTGCTGACAAAGCCCAGAGATCTTCTATTATATAATAATACTTCTTCTTACCAAGGGGAGGGAGGTTAGGCACTATAGTCCTTTTCTCCATTGTCTTTATATGATGACATCTCCCTTTATGATGTATGGCCTAGCTGCAATGCTAACTATATTCGTGTTATGCATTTTTCTGCTTGTTGTGGCACGTATACTGCATGTTAGAGCACAATAGTTTAAATAAACATTTTAAACTATATTTGTGTCTCGTCCGATAATACTGTGGACAGGTATGACAGTGTGAGCAGAAAGGTGTGTCTTGTTACCGCGATTCCTGAGAGATCCGGGAGTGTTGTGTTCTGAGGTGTCTAATCATTTGCTTCTCCGTGAGTGTGTAGGAAAGCGAGTGAGACACTA
The DNA here is from genome assembly GCA_963921515.1 of Calotriton arnoldi. Classification (NCBI taxonomy): domain Eukaryota; kingdom Metazoa; phylum Chordata; class Amphibia; order Caudata; family Salamandridae; genus Calotriton; species Calotriton arnoldi. The sequence continues at coordinate 68,550 of CAWUFW010020439.1, read as the reverse complement.
TAGCTAGTCGGTCCTGGGCTCGTGGGTACTAAGGCGGTAGGAAGGCACAGTCCCTATACACCGAGGTCCCATAATACTGCGCATAGTTCTGTGTATGTGCAGAATCCCTGCAACATGGCGCCACCAACGTTTGGTCTGGTACTTATTCGCAAGACCCCTGAGTAGCGCTTGTGCTTGTCCACAATACCCTCTCACCAGTTTCGCAGACGTCCGTGGTGCAGGGGGTTTACCTCCTATAGTTGAGTTATATAGGTTTTTCAAGCTTGAATTTTAACCCCTTCCGTGCTCATGACGAGCTCAGCTCGTCATGCTGCGCGGTAGCGCTGTGCGCATGACGAGCTGAGCTCATCACGACCCCACCCGCGATCGGAATGCCCAGCACATGAGCGGAATTCCGATCGCGGTCAAGGGGTTAAAAGGTTTAGTTTTCTTTATTCATACCCGGTATTGCGCTACTGTTTTCTTTGCTTACATTACAGTGTCTATAATGGCAATTAACATTGCTGCGCCGAACCGCGCAGCGGTTACTGCGCATTTACCGCAACATGGAGTCCCGGTTGCAGGAGAGGATTTTATATTTGTCATAGAAGCGGATGCTGCTTTCCGCTTCGAAGTTTTTTACTCCTGGGTTAAGTTTCCAGCCGTTGATGGAAACAATAATTTCTTTCATGAATATGAACGTGGCGCGGTTCCACAAATATACCATCCATAGCGTTTACTTGAAGTTCCGTTGTCAGCTAGGGAAAATACCATATGGTTTAATGGCGCCGTTCCTCACCCTGTTTCAGTGGTCCGTCTCGGCCCTCTATCGGTCGATGGGGCCAAATGGCCCGTTTTGGCAGGATATACACCTCATCCAAATTATCTTGGTGTTACACACGCAGAGTTACGCATATTACACACATCTTTGATTCATATTCACAGAAGTGTCATTCAATATATGTCTCGTAATATACCGGCGGCTCCGGCTGGTGCCGCTCAGCCACCAGGGCATGGTGGTAGTGTGGTTATTAATCCTAGCATGATTAATTCGGTGATAGGGAAACGTCCTCAGAAAAGGGATGATTTTCCTTTCTGGTTGGCTGAAAAATTTGAACAACTCGAACCTGTTTTTCCACATACTTCTCCTGTGGATAAACATAGGATCCTCACAATGAGTTTACCAAAAGGCGTTATTCCCAATCTGGCTGATTGCCCCATTTGGGGGAAGGTGTTTGCAGCAGTTTATGTGCTATGTTTTGGCACCCCCTCCATGACCGTGCTTCCGACGGTACTTAAAAAGGTTCAGGATGAACACGGGGCAGAAGCTGCCCTGGAATTGGGGATGAGATTAGTTGACATGTTCCCTATTGTCTCCAACATGATACTTGCTAACATCAAAGGGGAAGCAGTTAGCTTACAAGTGCGTCAGTGCTTAGAGGCAGTTCCTGCGTGGATCAACAATGTGAATTGCCGAAGATTATCACGTACGTATATAAATCCTTGGGACGCAATAATCTGGGAATTAAACCTTTTACTCGGACACAGAATAAGCCCCCGCCTGATAAGGAGGGGCGTCCAGTCTTTCCTAAAAAGGCTTGGAATAGAAATCTGCGGCAGCAACAACAGAAGCAAGGGTCACGTGCGGGTTCACCGACACCTGATACTTCTGAATGTAGATATGATTAGCGTGAGCGCACTAAAATTAGGACACCAGAGAGGTTTCAGATTCCTGATCCTCGCTCTCCTCGTTCCTTTCAGGAATCATCGGATCCACAGTTCGGTGGAGGGGAGCGACTGGATCGCAGACAAGGCGAGACCACTCAACAACGACGTGATCAGCCATGCCAGTTTGACGTAAAAGCCAAACCGGAAGGACAGCCTCCTTATCGTGCCCCGTTTCAGAAGAAGAAAGTTGCTGCTTTAACGGCAAAGTATGCCTCAGATGGTGAGAACCCTACTCCTCGATTTTCAAGATGGGCGGAGACACTCCTCGACAGCGCGGCAGAAGTTACCATAGTGTGGGAGGCCCTCCATCCTTATCTGGAGTCGAGAGCAACTGATACTTTCATTACAGTGGAAACAGCGGATACACGAGTTGCACCCCGTGATAGGCTTTATGAGATAATCCTCCAAATTGAAGGTGATATAAAAAGGACAATTAAGGCAGTCTTTTGGGACAACCTTACCTCCTCCTATTACATTTTGTTGGCGGAGTTTTGGCTTCTTCCCGGGGGGAGGACGTGATACTCCTGAGTTTTTCCCGTTACGTCTCTGAGGGGGCCAAACAAGCTTACGCGTCAGAATGGGCGTTGGCCCTAGCCCCGGCTGTGTATCGTAATCAGGCGGGCTGGGATCGAGATTCACCGGCACATGAAATTCCCTTACGATCTATGCCACAGCCACAAGCACAATATCCGATCAAGCGTGAGCCAAAAGCATCCGTAAGTGACATTTTGACCCAACTGGAATATCAGGGTGTGATTGAAGCCTGTGTTTCTTCAATGAATAATCCTCTTTTTCCGATATTGAAACCGGATGGTTCATATTGCATAGTTTTGGATTACAGAAATTTGAACAGTCATGTTCGTACGTTTGCAGTACAGAACACCCACAGCTCTGCGTTGATCAATAACATAGTCCGTAAGAAGTATAAAACCACTCTGGATATATCCAATGGTTTTTATAGTCACAATTTGGCTCCTGACATCCGTGACCTGACCGCATTTACCATGGTCGGCAATCAGAAAAGGTTTACACGTTTGCCTATGGGCTATAAGAATAGCCCTGGGGCTTTTGCAGCGCGTGTTGTGTTTCTTTTGCACGACATAGACCCTGATGCTTTCTCATATGTCGATGACATTTACTTAACAGATGACAAATTAATACTGCATCTTGTGCGTGTGGATCTTTTGCAGACTTGGGGTACAAATGTAATTTTGCAAAGTCACACATCGCCTATTTGGCGGTACTCTTCTCGGGCTACGAGCTCAACAATGAATGTGCTGAATTGCAACCTCCTTACACTCTAAAGAAGTTACAATCTTTGCTGGGTTTTTTTAATTTCGGGAGGACATATATTCCTGATTATGCTCAGCGTATCAAACCGCTTTACGTGTTGATACAACCCCCTTTTTCATCTTCCAGCTGGCTTCTGGAACATACCACTATTCTTCAGTCTTTGCAGTCTGATCTGCTTGTGACCAACTTCTTGTTAACTCGTGACAATTCTACAAATTTGGTCATAAGGATTGTGCCTGGTACAGTAGGTTTCACTTACTTGACGTTCAATGAGGGAGACACAGTCCCCATTGCTTACAAATCGCACTTGTACACATTGGCAGAGATGCGTTTTTTTACCATTGAAAAAATTCTTATGGCGATTCTTAAGGAACGCTCTCTTGCTCAAGGAAAACGCATTCTAATGGTCTCGCCCATGTCTGCTCCAGAAGCGGTTACGAAAGCGAGCGTTCCGAGTTCTAAAGCTTTACATCCTCGTTGGAGTCAGTGGGCGAGTTCATTGACATCGGCTGATGTCACTTTTATCTTCGGCCCATCATTACAGACACAGGAGTTTTTACAATATGAATAAGTTCATTCCCCTCCATCGTCTTTGCTTCCTCTTGATCGGTACAAATGTATCATTTATACTGATGGTTCTGCTCAACCAGCCATTGGATCTAAACATGCTTATTCAGCGGCCTGCGCTATTGTAGCAGACGCTATGGTTGACGGTGATTTTAAGTCCTCCTTGGTGCACACACAGGCTCTTGGGGACTGTACAGCTCAATTGGCTGAACTGCGTGCTTTAGTGTTTGCTCTAGAATTCGCTGATCCTGATGTACCCACTCTTATATAGTGCGATTCCTTTTACTGTGTGCAATCCTTTAATGACAATCTGTTGTTTTGGTCTCAAAATGATTATCGAGATTCTAAAGGTAGCGCAATAAAGCATAAAACGCTTTGGGTTCGAGTGGGCGCTCTTAAGGAACATTTGCCACTCACGCATGTTAACCATACTCTTGGCCATCAGTATGTGGGAGCACATGCAGTTGGTAATCCTTTGGCTGATGAGGCAGCCAAATCTGCAGTAGCCACATGTTCAGTAGCAGCAGTTACTAGGTCCATGACTAAAATTGATAATGATATTCTTGCGGCTATAGCTGCGATGAAGGATGGGACGGAGTTCCCACAGGGGTTCCCTTCAAAGTATTATCATTTGTCTCCTGAGCAGGTCCCATTTGCTACTTTACCGTCCGTTTATGATCAGTTGATTCCCAACGAGGACCGCAGACTTCCTTTGATCGTTGCCGCTCATGAAGGTATGGCATCGGCACATGCTGGAGTTTCAGCGACAGTGTCCCTCTTACAGCAGCGTTATTGGTGGCATGGCTTGTATAGACAGACTCGTAATTATGTCCTTTCTTGTGACATTTATCAACAGATTAAGCCATCCACAGTTGCACATCCACCTCACACGCAGCTTTACATTTCAAATCATCCATTTGGTTGTATTTACCTTGATCACTGCGGTCCTTTGACATCTGACACTGCTTATAAACATATTTTGGTTGCAGTGGATTCATGCACTAGATTCCTTTGGGTTTGGCCGCAACGTAGTGCTGACACTCGAAATGTCATTAGAGATTTGCGTGTCTTTGTCGGGACATTTGCCTGCGGCACCTTCCATTCTGACCAAGGTCCGGCGTTTGCCTCTGAGGCTTACAAGGACGCGATGAAGTCACTGGAGTTGCTGGTGCAATTTTTGTCTCCATACAGGCCTGAGGTCAATTCAATAGTGGAGCGAATGAACCGTGCCTTAAAGCAATCTTTGACAGCTAGAGTCTTAAGTACTGGCAGGGGTTGGCTGACTCATTTGTATGGGGTTCAACGTGCACCAAATAATCTCCCTAGAAGATCTCTGGGTGGGCGGACCCCATACGAAATGCTGTTTGGCATCAAAATGTTTGTGCCAGACCGTGATGGTCTAGACATTGCGGCGGCTGCCGCAACCTTTGACATAGATAACCATTGTGCTATGTTACAGGATCTACAAAAGACTAGAGATGCTCTTGCAAAAAATCATTTGTCCTCGTCCTCGGATGAAGCAGTGCTGATCCCTGTAACTGGTTGGCTTCCTAATGTTGGTGATCTGGTCCGGGAGAAGTTGGAGAACAAAAAAGAATTTGGTCCCTCTTATCATGCACCAGTCCCAGTTCTTGGATTGATGGGTACTCGTACTGTGATTTTACCTCCACTACCTGGCCGTGAGTAGAATCGGTTAATTTCCATTGAACATGTCAAGTTACACCGTTTGGCCAATACTGAATAATATGCCTAGAAGCGTTCCGCCACGGGATGTTTCTTTGCACTCGATGTCTTCCACAGCGAGTCCTTTGCAACTGGAACGCGAAGTGGAGACCTCCGTTGATTTGTTGCCTGTTTTGTCATCAACTTCAACTGCTATGCAGAATGACTATGCTTCTCCTCCGGGGGAGCCTACCATTATCGTTCCCGATACTATGCTCCATTCCTCTTTCAATGCAGATCGGCCCCCATTGTTTCGCCTGGGTGCTAGTGGATATTATGTGGACAGAGATAACCTTTCTTCAAATTCTTCTTTATCTTCATCAACCTCCACTGAGGCGGAGCCCCCAAGTCAAATTTCTACTTTCTTTTCATGGTTTTGAAAAAATTATCTGATTCCTCCATGGACATACATATGGATGGTGCTTACTATGGTGTTCCTCTTCATGTGGATTGGGTTTGTGACAGTTTTTTTCCTTTTAATCAATGGCCATTATTTACCTGAACGCTCTGCTGTCCATTCCGTCGATGGCATACTGGCCCCACATACTTCGACTCACAAAATGAAAAGGGGTCAACCCACCGTTAACATCTCAGCATTTCCAGTCGGCGACGGCATAGTTTGGGATAAGGTTCCATATGAAATTTATGGCCCGACTGAGACAATTCGAATGAATGAATATAGGACTTATAGAGCGCGAACTTAGCCCATGGGCATCAAGGCGCTGCGGATAGAGATCATGATCAGGGGTGTCCATAGACAGAGGGGTTACAAATGCGTATTGGTAAAGAGCCAGGTCTTCAAGGCTTTCCGGAAAAAGGAATGCGTTTCCAGAGTCGAAATTGAGAGCGGAAGAGAGTTCCACAATTTGGCCGCAGCCAGCGAGAAGGACCTTCCCCCCCATCTAGATTTCCTGAATCTAGGCACAATCACCAGATTCTTGCTGGAAGATCTTACCTGCTTGCCAGGGACATATCTCCGAAACAATTTTTTAATCCCTTCGGATCCTGTGTTGTAAAAGGCCTTGTGCACCAAACAGAGGGCCTTAAACACAATTCTCCGACCCAAAGGAAGCCAATGAAGGCTCCTGATGGTAGCCGCAACAGAGTGGAATTTAGGAAGGCCCATCACCAGCCTTGCTGCAGCATTCTGCACAAGTTGGAGTCGGTGTAGGAGACCCTTATTTATCCCTACATAAAGGGCATTGCAGTAGTCCAATCTGGACAACACAAGGGCCACCACTGCCTGTTTCCGCGCGGAGAGGGAAAGAAATTGACATATCTTTCTGAGGGTTCTTATCATTCCGAAGCAAGTGGAGACTGTTCTATTTATTTGGGGGCCCAAAGAAAGAGAGGTATCAACTATGATGCCTAGATTCTTGGCACTGAGGCCGGGACAAGGGCAGGATCCAAGCGTGTCTGGCCACCAGGCCCTGGACCAGATCTCCTGATTGTCTCCGAAAATTAAAATCTCAGTTTTATCCCCATTGAGTCTTAGATAGTTCTCTACCATCCATGCAGCTACAGCCTGCATGCAGCTTTTAAAATTTGCTGCTGATGCTTCAACACTCTCAGTGATGGTAATCATGATTTGAGTGTCATCAGCATAAGATAACACTTCTAGGCCAAAAGAATGCCATACGTCTTTCGTGTTTCCTTAGGTGATGTCATTACGCCAGGAATGCATTCTGATGACTGGGATATTAATGCCGTTCATTCACTGTTTTCAGATTTAAAATATTACACTGCCTTTGAAACAGAGGATTTCTATTTAAATTCCGCTAATTATGCTGATTTATTCTGTTTTCAACATTATGGTCATCATTTTTTACATAAATCAAACACAGTCAAAACCCAAGTTAATTATACTCAGTGGGAACATTGTCCAACACCGTTTCAGGGTAGTTCGCAGACACAGATGAAAAAGTTTGTCTATTTTCCTGGATATAATCTCTCAGATCCAAAATCTTATTATTATAGGTTGAATGCACCAACACACACGAAATTCATGCTGACCCATACTAAATTGGTATATTCTTTTACTTTCATAACCGATTTATTCTTAAAAGGTTATGATTATTGGAAGGACATGATTGATTTGAAATAAATATGGGGTACCAAAGATTGGCAAGTGCAGGGAATTGAGTCATTGCATCCTGCGTGTTTGATACCATCACAACTGATATTCCTGAATCAGACTGTACAACAGACTACTTGTTTTGGTTTAGCAACTGCAAAAAATGTAAACTTTCCCTCGTTTCCATCGATGGCAGCCTATGTTAACTGGCAGTGAGATACGAATTGTACTCTAGATCAGTGGTTCCCAAACTGGGGTCCGCGGACCCCCAGGGGTCCCTGACACATTCCCAGGGGGTCCGCAGGCAGCTGTCTTAAAAGCAATGCAAAGTTCCTTGTATAATCTGCAGTTTTACAACAAAAATAAAAGTGTCAAGATAACTCGAATGATTAATGTACCTGCTGGAGAGAGATGGTAGGTAGCGCAGAGGGTTAATATGCCTGCTCCAAAGAACGTGTACCATGCATTTTTAATAAAACAGTATTTTATGTGCATAGCTGGGTTACTGCTTTTGTCACAGAGATTCTTTTGTTACTGTGCAGTTCATAAGTTACAATCATAATCTAGCACCGTCAGCTATGAACTGCCGTCAAAGAGCTGCATACAAACTGCATGGTACAAGTTAGTATGCCATCTTTTTTCCCAGTCTTTCATTATCCTGATGCTGCCAAAAAGGTATGTTTGGGTAGAATTAAATTGTTATAATTAAAGTCAACGCTAACCACTGTGTTACATTCTGAAACCAGATTTTGTGCTTCTCCAAATCAAGCACTCTTAAAAAATGCTTACCAGTATGGATGACATGTGAATCCTACACCTTGAAGTCCCCTTTCCCCTATGTAACATTTTCTATACACTGATTTACACACGTATGATTCATTGGGGGAGATTTGCTAAGCTTTTGCGCCATGTTTGCGTCACAAAAGTGACACAAAACAACGCAAAATCTTTTTTTTGTAATTTACTTTCCAGCACTAAACTTGTTCCCATGCAACCACCCAAGGTTTCTCACGCTAAACCCAATTTACTAAAAACGGCAGATTGGGTTTAGCGTGAGAACACTGCGCCCTTTTCAACTAGGCACAAGGAAGGAGAAATTCTTTCATTTCTCCTTCCTTTTCCGGCTTTGCATGCGTGCTGCACTGTGCAGCACGCCTATAAAGTGGGAAAAGCTTTCCCTTGTGTCTAGCATAGTATTTTGTACAGGAAGGGTACCCTTCCTGTACAAAACCTATGCTACACTCATGCACACACCTTAGCGCTACAGCGCTAAGGTGTGTGCATGGCGCGGGCTACTGAAATCAGCGCCAGCGCCAGAGAAAGGGAGGAGAGAGCCATAGCTTTGGAAATATGGCGCTCCCCTGCTCCCTCCCTGTCGCGCAGCCTCGCGGGGGCTGCACTGCTTTGCGCAACTTTTTGTAAATCTCCCCCATTGTTTCTGTATGTGTGTGATGTAAAGTGCTCTGACACCCAACACTAGTATGAGAGATGCTATAAAACAAATTAAATACATGTGACAGAGGTGCTATGGGAAGAAGAGAGGCACTGTTGGAGGATGATAAGGAGGGATTCATGGAAGAACCCCAAAAAGATTGATGTATTGGTGCATAGTAAGGTCATCATTTACTATGCTTTGAAAGCGAATACAATTCAATATATAATTACAAATGTGTTGTAGAATGCACCATTTTCCCCCAAATTTTCTTGGTGGCAGAGCCCCCCAAAGTCCGCTTTGTAGTGGCCAGGCTCACTCACTGCACTTGGTGTGCACCGTACGGGGACTGGCCTGACAACATTTGCCAGGGCTGCTTTGGGTTCCAGTCTGGCCCCGTCAGGAGCAGGAGCCTCATACTCTAAAATGAAGCCAAATATTGAAAAGTTAGTCGCCGAGATGCAGCACCAACCTTCCTATTAAAAAGTTTCGATTTTGCAAATTTTTTCAATATAAAATACTAAAAGCTTTAGTAATTTGGGTATCTGTTTGGTGTGCACACGTGTGTTTATTTTTTTTGAATTACTGTTTTAATGTTTGAAATTTAAATCGTACGAATTGCTTGGGGGTCCTCAGCTTCCAGTAGTGACTCAATAGGGGTCCTCAGGAGTCAAAAGTTTGGGAACCACTGCTCTAGATGATTTGAAAAATATGGTCCAAAACGGTACCCTCAACTCATCCACTATTAATCCCTTAGGTTGGTTAATATGGCCTCTCAATACTAATGCTTGTCAGTTGCGCTTCTCAAACTCATCTAGTGGATTTACACTCAATAGACCGGACCCTCGGTTCCCAAAATCACATTCGGTAACTACATATTTTGTGGGTAAATTGTGTCAGCAATGGTTGAAACATTCTACTTTGTCGTCTATGAAACAACATCTCTCGCTTTTATCTAGTGACATTGATTTGGCTGACTTCCTTTTAGGTCCAAAATCACCTCCCCTAAACGGTTTGCGTATGCAGCATATAATGAATTTTGGAAACTGTCACGGATGGAAGCCACTTTCCGCTTAAGACAAATTGATCAAGACAATTTGAGAAAAGTTTTGGATGTTGTCGATAACAGTATTAATACTTTGTCTTCACGTATTTACACCTTGGATAATATTGTTTCATCTGTTTTTGACATTGTACAGAATGATGTGTCTGTGTTGTATCATGGTCAAAATCAATTGCGCTCTGTAATGCAATTTGGTTGGACTTTACAAACGTTAAAAAATGGAAACGTCCCATGGGATTATTTGAACGCTACTGCCCTGTTTTTGCCGTTCAATCTGACAGATAAACAAAAGCTTAAGTCCATTAAAGATTCCACATACACTTTATTACATATTGAGAAACTAGACCAGCTACCATTCTCAATAGCGGAGACTGATTCTTCAGTATGGTTAATACATGGGGTTATCTCATTGCCCATTTCCCTATTTCAGTTTACTGCGTGCATGAAACATTATCCAATCGGGAGATTTGAGCCCCTTGGTAGTACTTTCCTACACAAATTGTGGTCCTTACCATTCACATTTCACTGTCAACGGGATGAAAAGGAGGTTTTCCTAACAGGGGAGGACTGTGATTCTACAGTGGGACATGCTTTAGTATGCACACAAGTTAAGCTTCACGGCGCTTGCAACGTCACAGCCCCTAATTTGGCTTGTTTTCTAAAAGGAACACCAGTCCCTTCCATTATTCCCACGCTAACTTTGCTTTCTAACGGAAGTTGTCTTATCCTGAATAACCACAACTGACGAAGAGCCTTAGGGGCTCGAAATGCATTGGAGAAGAAAAAAAACTCTGTGCTTAACTTTAAATCTATTTCGTGATCAATTTGTACGTGCCGTTGTACGAAGCCCAGAATGGCATACAGTCGGTAGTGGAAACGTTTAATAAAGATTGCAGATTGATTCACGCTGTCTCCGTTGTGATGAAGAGTACTAAGGAAATGTCAGAAAAATGATCGGTGAAAGCAAGTGAATACTGGTGGACTCTGGAATACCGGGATGAATTGGAAACTCTGGCAGGATAAGTTCCTGACTTTTGCAGTGCGACAGTAATGAGCACGAGAAGAGTGCTTTGTTTTGGATACAATTGTATTTTCTGTGGTGGGGGCGATACACAGCACTGATCGCACGCACTATTCAAAAAAGACTTAAAGCATGGTGTCATACTAAGGGAAGGAGTGCACGCTCAAATAATGTTAGAGCGGCTTACGGGCTGGCATTCCGTATATAGTAACTGTTTACCAACTAGTTACTTGTTGTAGCAATGTTCTTTTTCCGCCCCCACACGGGAGTGTTGATAGTTCACTGTTGCCTTCCATTCCCACTTTTAAAACGGATTTCAATAAACTAAGCAGACTCAAAGCACTATTGTTTCTACAAGAATTCGCTTTCACTTCGGCTCGAGAGACCTTCGAATTGCAGGTGGCTAGAACATCTAGGTAGATTCAGTCACTGCTGAATACGAATCTCCCACTACATTTTGGGGAATTGATTCATCAAATATTTAATGAGTCTGATACTGAAGGCCTTGCACATTTACCTTGTGTCCTCTTTTCAGACGTTTTTTGGAGTAATACCGGCCTTTATTCATTCTATTTTTTCCAGCGCATTCGGAGGGTTTCCATTGACCCTCTTGCTGGTGTGCTGGTTCTACTGCTCCTGTTGCGTAATGGCTGCCCTTCATGTGGTACTGCACAGACCCGGCCAATTGCGACTGTACCGTGAACGAATGCAACAACTTTTTGGATGCTTGCCACTGGCGACGCTTGGTGTGAGTTATGGACTTACCTTTCGCTTCGCCTATTTCACTTACGTCCAACCTGTGTTTTATTGCCGACGATGCCCTTTCTTTTGGGCCTTGGATGTCTGCCTCTCCAATACATCATGCGCTGACCTGGATTATGATCTGTTGGTGGGTCCATTGCTGGCCCATGACCAGGACTTTTCTGGGGACGGCCGTTTGATGCGTGCAGCTGCACTTGGAGTATTGGCAGGCTAGAATACCTGTGAGGCTGCACAGCGCTTCTTACAACAGAGTTTCATCGAATATCATGCAAGTTGCCCGTATATGCTCCTAGGGGCATTGGATTATGAAGAGCACGTATGTTCATTCGAATTGCTCAACTGGATGGCATCCCACTTTGCTACAAACAACAGGGATGACCTCTTGGAACTGCTCGCATTCCACGGTGCATATAATCTGGTGAATTTTCCGGACTCGTCTTAAATTTTTTTAAATTTTGTTATTATTACAATTCGACTTTTTTACAGCAGTTTTTGGCTCTGCTTACCATTGCATTCTGTTTTTCTATATGCTACAACCTGCCCAAGGGGAGGGTGTCACGTGACCGATGGGGACATTGTCGACATCACTAAGTTAGCATGAGCACAGCAACCATGATGCAACTTTTGCACACGTTACTACATGGCTTTATTTTTGCAAGACTCTTTTTATGCCTTTCACATGAGAACTGTCTGCTGTGTTTGTTCTCTGCCTGTTCCTGTAATTTAGTCTGAACACTGTGAGCAATGTTGATAACAATGCCCCTTGTTATTCTGTTCTGGTCAGGCCCAGCACCTGGACAAAACACACTAACGCAGCTGCTGCTGGAAGCTCATACTTTGATACTACGGGGATACATGTTTAGGTGATACACACTTGTAGAGGGACCTTTCCAGGGAGAAGAGCAACACGCACCTACGATGTAGAAATACCATCTATAGTCTAAGGTATGGGGTCTGCTGACAAAGCCTAGATATCTTCTATTATATAATAATACTTCTTCTTACCAAGGGGAGGGAGGTTAGGAACTATAGTCCTTTTCTCCATTGTCTTTATATGATGACATCTCCCTTTATGATGTATGGCCTAGCTGCAATGCTAACTATATTCGTGTTATGCATTTTTCTGCTTGTTGTGGCACGTATACTGCATGTTAGAGCACAATAGTTAAAATAAACATTTTAAACTATATTCGTGTCTCGGTCAGATCTTATTGTGGACAGGTACGAGAGTGTGAGAGAAAAGGTGTGTCTTGTTACCGTGATTCCTAAGAGATCCGGGAGTGTTGTGTTCTGGGGTATCTAATCATTTGCTTCTCCGTGAGTTTGTAGGAGAGTGAGTGAGACACTATAGCTAGTCGGTCCTGGGCTCGTGGGTACTAAGGCGGTAGGAAGGCACAGTCCCTATACACTGAGGTCCCATAATCCTGCGCATAGTTCTGTGTATGTGCAGAATCCCTGCAACAAGCCTTGAGGGAGATGCGTCGGTTTCGACCGACGCAATCTCTTCGATGAGTTGATTTTGGCAGATGCAGCATTTTAGTCCCACTTCCAAGGGTCCAGGACTGGATGGGCACTACTTGGTAGAGCAGGACTCACAGATGGCAGAGTACAGGTGCTGTTGGTGAGTGGAGTGGAATCTTTGATGTCCCTGAGACTTCCAACAGGAGGCAAGCAGACAAGCCCTTTGAGCCACTCTGGGTTCAAGTGATGCTGGTGCAGTCCTTCTCAAGGAGGGCAGCAGGCAGGTTATCACAGCAGAAAAACAGTTCTTCTAGAGCAGCATTCCACCAGAGTGGCAGTCCTTTAGCAGCACAGCAGTCCTTCTTCCTGGCATAATCTTCACAGGTCAAGAAGTGTACTGAGTTTGTAGGGTCAGAGGTCCAATACTGATACCAAGATGTGCCTTTGAAGTGGGAGTGACTTCAAAGAAGGGTCTTTGAAGTGTACAGAGGTACTTTCTTCCTGGTCTGGTTCCAGGCTCACTACGGGAGGTTAAACAGCCATTTGTGTGGGAGCAGGACACAGCCCATTCAAGTGTAAGTGTCAGCTCCCCCCTCCTATCCTGCCCAGGATGACCCATCAGGATGTGAATGGCCCATCAGACACAACTAAGTTCCCTTTGTGTGTGGCTGTCTAGAGGGAATGCACAAAGCTCAGCTGTCACCCACGCCAGATGTGTATTGGAGACAGGAGCAGGCACGCATAGCTTAAGAGCAGAAAAATGCCAACTTTCTAAAAGTAAGTTCTGTTGGTTGACACAATTGCTTAGCAAAACCCAATTGATAGTTAACTGTCTCTATCCCAAATGACACAAAATGTCAAGGAATGGTCTAGTAATTATTTTCGACAGGAAAAAGAGTCAAAACACACCGCAAACAAAAGATCAGTTTTTTTGAAAAATGTATATATTATTTATAATGGTTACATTTGTATATAGCTGTCACATACACAAATGGTAGAACAAACAACATAAAGAACGTGACTTTGGTGAAAAATTGTGACATAAAGTGCATGCGTGCTTATGGAAAATAACCAAAATATACATACATTAGATACACATATATTCACAATGTAGGCCCATCACTTTTCAAGTGCAAAACCTCTATCAACAACCTTTGGACTGCCTTCTTAGTAAATGGGTGAAGAGACTAGGGACATGAACAGATCAATGAAGCATCGACGTTTCAACCCAGAAGGTATGTGTAATTAATTGAGCGTCACTGCAGGTCTTTCTCAGGACTGGTGTAAGGAATGTAAACATCCAATTTGAAATGACTCCTCCAATGCTGGATGGAGTCTGAGTATATGTGGAAGAGAAGAATCTTGAATCATCTCTCATGGAAGGAATGAGGCATTATATGAGCGAAGGGGGAGGCAACTCCCCAAGTGGATCGATCTAGCTTGAAGGGGCCAAAATTACTGGCATCCAATTCGTTGCTTGAAAAAGCAAGAGATAATTCCTTAGTTTAACGTTATTGGGCCACAACTCCCCGAATGGATTGCTCTTGTTTGAAAGTGTTGGAGTTAATGACAACCAGTTAGTTGCTTGAAAAATCACAAGTGAAATTCTTAGTTGATTTCATAATATAGAGTTTTCGGGCAATAAGTCCCTGATTTGTGACACAGATTCCACCGTTTGGTTGGAATCTCTGCGGAAGATCGGTAACAAATGGCAACATTCTTCGGTTATGCCATTTTCCCGCATAGATGTGGGCAAGAGATGCGGGAAACCCGCACCTGAAACTCCCACAGTCCGGGAGAAGGCTGACACTGAGGGTACGGCCTGCAACCTACAAGGGAGAATGTGACCGAACTGGGGAACTTGCCTGAGCTGGCCAACTGGCAGCAGGTAGGAGGTCCCACCAGGGAGGAGTTCTGCAAGGTGCAGAGGGAATGCCCTACTCTTTTGGATCTACGGCAGCAGGCTGAGACCCAGGCAGCAGGTGACACCTCTAGCAATCACCTGATTTACTGGGAAAAGTGGTCTCCTGTATAGTGAGTCTAAGGCTCCTGAGCCTGGAGTAACCCATGTGCTGGTGGTCCCCCAGCACTACAGGGCCTTCATACTGGAGCTGGCTCATGATGTACCCCTGGCAGGTCATTTGAGAAAGAACAATACCTTTGACAGGTTTGTTTCCCACTTTTACTGGCATAAAATGAGGAAGGCCTCAGATACATTCTGCAGGTCCTGTCCTACCTGCCGGGCCAGTGGCAAGTCAGGGAGGAACTGCAAGGCCCCTCTGCAACCCTTTCCTAGCATCAGCACCCCCTTTGAAAGGGTGGGCTTTGACACTGTGCTTCCTCTAAACACCAAGACAGCCATGAGCAACAGGACCAAGCCATCTGTTAAGGAGAGGCTATCCCTCTAAAGACTGAGACTGCGCCCGCTATGGCCAGGGCAGTGATGAGGATCTTTACCCATGTGGGCTTCCCCAAGAAGCTGGTATCTGACTGTGGTACAATCTTTATGTCAGGGTACATGAAGGCCATGTGGAAGGAGTGTGGGGTAACCTACAAGTTCTCCACTCCTTACCACCCACACCAATGGGCTTGTTGAAAGGTTCCACAGGACCCTAAATGGCATGATTATGGGTCTGCCAGAGCACATGAGGCGGAAGTGGGACGTCCACCTGCCATGCCTATTGTTTGCCTACAGGAAGGTGCCACAGAAGGGGATTGGCTTTAGTCCTTTTGAACTTCTATGTGGGCTCCCTGTGCGAGAACCTCTCAGTTTGGTGAAGGAGGGCTGGGTGCAAGCTCCCAGGGAGGCCCCCCAGGATGTGATCAGCTATATACTGGCACTCCGCAACCAGAGAGCGCGTTTCCGGAAGCTCATCCAGGAGAATCTGGAAGCCAGCCAGGAGGACATGAAACAGCGTTATGACCAGAATGCCACTCTGGTCAAGTTTCAGCCTGGTCAGAAAGTGTGGATGATGGAGCCCATGGATTGCAGGGCCCTGCAAGACCCTTGGTCTAGGTCTTAAGAGGTGAAGGTGCGCAAGAGTGATGTCACCTACTTGATGGACCTCGAGACTCCCAGGAACCCTTTAAGGGTCCTTCATGTCAGTTGCCTGTGATACTCCTCCAGGTACACCAACAGCCAGAATCAGTCCATAGATGTACAAAGGAACCTCCTTCCTTCAGAGTCCCCAGCAAGTGCACCCTCAATTAGCCATGAGAGGGAAGTTGGGAGGTAGTGTCAAGGATGTAAGTCCAGAGTATCCCTCCACTCTAGACAGGGTTCCCTTCATAACTACTATTGCTTCTGTGGTTCCTCTTCTTGTTAAAGACTCTTCCCTTTGCATGGGTTTAAAAATAAAGGTGAAGCGTTTTAGAATGTGAACATTTCTGCCCATTCCAGAGATGCCATGTCTCCCTTTCACCGCTCTCTGGCATTTCCTGGGTGCAACCCCTGGGCTGTCCAACTCCCCTGTAAAACACTATGGGAATTTTCAAAATGGTGGATTAAAGTAACATTGGAAAAGTTTCCTCTCTGGAATCCAACATCTGCCCATTCATGCCTGGTTTCTCCTCTCCAAGCTTCAAATTGAAACCCTCTAGTGACTGCAGCCAGAAGTCTGCCTGCCCTCTCTTTTCCATTGTGAGACTAGCCTTCCAGTGCTTGTCAGTGAGGTCTAGCTAATTACCTCACAGAGATTTTTCCACTGCCCCCATCCCAGGAGAAGGCTAACCCCCATGATGGTCCTATTTTGTAACTGGTGCTTGAACTGCCAACTGGCCAATAAAATAATTAACTTGGATTAACATGATTGCTCAGACCATGAATTCAATTAAGCCTGGCTCAGGAAAATTACTTCATTTTTTAAAGTATATAAACAAATTGCTAGAACTTGGGTTGTTGATTGACTGGTCTGTGAGCCCTGGTAAAGCAGCAACCACCATCCTAGTCCGGGTAAGGCACAAGCAAACCCTTAATTAACATGTGCTCACCCTCTGGTAGCATGGCCCAGAGCAGTTAGGCTAAACTTAGAGGCATGTGTAACGTATTTACACCTCAAACAGTAGAAACTGTAAAAACACCACACAAAATGATCCCACACCAAGTTTAGAAAAATAGAGTAGATTTTAATATGCAAAATCAGACCAAAATTACAAAAATCCAATCAGGGAAAACGAATATATTGAATTCCAAAGTTAAAGGTTAGGTTAAGATAGCGCTAAAAGGCACAAAGTGCCAACAAGGGCTATCTGTTCACACTGGAGAGGGATAAAGTAAAGTACAAGCCGGCTGTGAGGGAGCACGAGCCGGCTACAGGGACCAGGTTAGGTCTGCTAAGCAAAGTACCTTAAATTCTTGGTGGGGAGTGTTGCGTTAATCCGGGATGAAGAAGCAGTTGGTCCTGTTGGGTCGTCATCGAGGATCCTGTCTACAGGTCTTGTGAAGTCTGGGTATTGAGGATGTGGCACGCAGCCCCGGCGATGCGTCTGCTCCAATGAGCTGTGAGGCTGCAATGCGCAGGTAGACATCATCGCTGATCAGTCATTGACAAGGAACGTGAGGACGTGGGTCGAAGATGCGCCTTGCCTTCGGTGATGTGTTGGCTCCAAAGATGCGAAGATGACAGCGGCGATGTGTTGGTTTGGCGCAAGCATGCGCTCCTCAGCCCAGCAGATGGTTTGGTTCGGCTAGAGGATGCGCTGCTCAGCAGAGAAGATGCATCGGTTCTGCTGTTAAGCACCTCATCCCAACTTCCAAGGGTCCAGGAATGGGGGTGCACCACTTGGCAGGGTAGACTCACAGATGGCAGGGTCCAGGTGCAAATGCAATATTGTTAGAAGCCTCTTATGTCCCTGAGACGTCAGATCAGGAGGCCAGCCAGCTAGACCTTAAAGTCACTCTGGGTTCAAGAGATGCAGGTCCAGTCTTTCTCACCCAGGCAAGAGGGCAGCAGGTCAGCATAGCAAAGCAGGTGTCCAGCAGAGTATTAGTCCAGCAGAGTGACAGTCCTTTCAGCAGCACAGCAGTCCTTCTTCCTGGCAGAGTATCCACAGGTCCAGAAGTGTACTGAAGTCGTGATGTCTGAGTTCCAGTACTTATAAACAGGGGTGCCTTTGAAGTGGGGGAGACTTCAAAGACAAGCCTTTGAAGTGCCCAAATGCCCTAACCTGTCAGCACTGTCTCCAGACTATCTACAGGGGGTATGCAGCCCTTTGTGTGGGGACAGGACACAGCCTATTCAGGTGGAAGTGAGGCTGGGTCCAGCTCCTCCCTCTTCCCTCCCATCTGGTCAGGATAGCCCACAGAGTCACACCTAAACTCCACTTGTTTAGCCCAACTGCCAACTACACCCAGTCATGTGATCAGAGTCAGGCTGCAATCACCAAATGGCTAAGGCAAGAAAATGCCAACTTTTCTAAAAGTGGCATTTTGAGATGTGCAATTTAAAATCCAACTTCACCATAAGTTAGAATTTTAAACTAGGATTCCGACAACACCAAACATGACCCTGTTATATATTCCCATTTGGAAATTATAAAATGTAATAAGGTAATCTTAATGTTATCCTATAGGACAAATTTAAGAGTGTTTCACTACCAGGACATGTATATCATTAAAGTACGTCATGCTTTTTAAATACATTGCACCCTGTTCTCTGGGATTCCAGGGCCGACCCTAGGAATGACAAGAGGTTTAATTTGCCAGGTCAACATGGCAGTTCAAACTGCAATGGCAGGCCTGAGACATGTTTAAAGGGCTACCTAAGTGAGAGGCACAATCAGTGCTGCAGACCCACTAGTAGCGTTTAATTTAGAGGCCCGGGGCACAGGTAACGCACATTACTAGGAACATATAAGTAAATTAAATATTCCAGTTGTGGATAAGCCAATGTTACCACATTTTAGGTAAAGAGAACATGCACTTTAGCACTGGTTAGCAGTGGTAAAGTGAGCAGAATCCTAAGTCTAAGTTTAGCAAAAAAAGGAGGTTGGAAGGCAAAATGTTAGGGAAAACCACGCCGAGGACACACGTGTCCCCAGCTGAAAGTACCCAACCCCTTGTGAGTTCTCTCCCCTAAGGCAGAAGAGCCTGGAGAGACCATCAGCATTGGCGTTGTCTGTTCCATGGTGGTGTTCCGCCACAAGGTCCATTCCCTGTAGGAAGATGGACCACCTCAACAGTTTGGGATTCTCACCCCTCATCTGCATTAACCATTGAGGGGTCTGTGGTCTGTCTGAACCCGAAAGTGAGCATCAACCAGGTATGGTCTCAGCTTCTTCAGCAACCAGACCACAGCAAAGGCTTCCCTCTCTCTTGCACTCCACCTGTGTTCCCTGGGATGGAACCTCCTACTGATGAAGGCTACAGGCTGATTCAATCCAGTTCAGTTTTAATCTTGAGGGTGAGACACTTCATGACTGCATCAAAGTTATTTTTGATAAAGTCTACAAATATAGTCTGAAAAGTGAACGAGTACAAATTAGTGTGGCTTAGTTCTTCAACAGGGTTGTTGGCCTGCAATTGTCCTTGAGCACTACCACTCAAGGTTCTCTTCTCTCTAGAGACCCTATTTTTCTTGGAATATAGCAACTAATATGGTTCATATGTTGTTCTCCCAAAACGTGGAGTCAATCATGCATATAGCACTCGAACGCTGTTCAGTGCATGGTACATTATATGTTATCTCACATATTCTTACCTCACAGTGTCTACATTTAACATGCCTGTGCACTCACTCTCTCTCATACTTGCAATCTTGCGTTCATCGTAGAGAACTTAGGACCTGATTTAGAGTTTGGCAGATGGGTTACTCTGTCACAAATGTGATGGATGTCCTATCCACCGTATTTCAAGTGCATTATATCCAATTGGCACCTGTAATACGTTTTGTGATGAGTAACTCATCTGCCAAACCCTAAATCAGGCCCTTATCGCAAAGACCACATCTTCTCATTATATGAAAAACATATATTTTTTGTAGAGTTTGTCTAGCTCAAAGGGGTGACAATGCATATTATGATAAACTTTTTTGCTGAAGAAAGCTCATCTCACCATGCAGTGTTGTAAATGGAACAGTATGCTGCCTGGCGTCCAATTGAGACTTGATTACAGGAAGAGGATTTTAAGCTAAGCTGCGTGGTAAAATGTGATTGATGAAGTACTAGAGACCACACAGTACATTGTTGTTTTACACATTTAGGATGGCTGTACAATTGTCCATACTTGCAGTGTACTTATTTGCAATTCCAAGCACATAAGGATAACATGACTTGTCACTTTTACACGAATATTGTTTAAGTGCACTTGCTGAAGACTGGTAAAACCCATGCCTTTGGGTTGCAAAGACAGCAAGAGCAACTTCACCATCTCTCCTTTGTGAAATCTTCAGCCAGCTCACTGAATTGTTACCAGCTCTCACCTAGAATTTGTCCATCAGTCCAATTCAATACCATGTGAAGGTGGGTTAACAGGTTTAGTTAATGCTACGGAAATAGCTACAGAGCTGCAAATGAATATGAAGGAATTCAATCAATAAATTAAAATTTCTAACCAGCTTTTTTGTCAAATTATATTTTATTTCTTTTTCCTAAAATAACCAATTAACTCAAGTTTACATTACAATTTATCAAGCAGTATTGTTTTGTAAAATGATAGACTCCCAAACATATTGCCTCAAAACTAGGTCTTTATGACAAAAATGACAGAAGAGCATGGCGGCGGGAGTCCACAATAATGATTACTCATGTATTAAAGGGTGCATATATGGAAAATCAGTTTCACTTAAATTTGATATGTAAATGTTTCTTATATGGCTTTCTTAAAATCTGGTATGGATTGTGGACACCCCCACATTAAAGAGTTTCATCCAGAGAAACAAGTGATAAAAATCATATAATGAAAATTTTATCAGAATTGGCAAACGAATTGTCAAAGACGAAGATTTTGTATGTAAATATAAAACATCTCCTAGATGTACTAAAGTATAAATTCATTGGGCCAGGAAATGATATCACCTCTAAAATCAGTTGTACAATATTTTATTATAGTTCTAGGAAGACATCAGGTGAACTATTATTTTAATGTAAATTTACACAGCTAGAAATAATAGCAAAGCTCTGATGAATGAGTGAGGCATAAATAAGTTAGTAGCATCATTCTATTCTTCAATCAAGTTTACACAATCTACATCAATATTTTTGTAAATCGGATAAAAAAATCATGCCAATAAAATTAAGAAATTCATTAGGTAAACTAAGCATTGATCTTTTACTCTGGGTCAAACTTTTTGTTTAAGTCCTCGCATCTAAAAGCTTTCTACAGCTTTTGTGTTCTTGACTGGTGTGTGCAACTACATGGAACAGTGGGATCAGACTCAGATCAGACCTCAAAATATTACATAAATCTTGCCAGATCAGCAGATCTCCTAGCTCAAACTAGCTACTGGACTTAAGAGTAGTGTACTTGACCAATGAGCTGATACAATGGCCCAAATTCAGTCATGCGGAATAGGGGTGGCATTTAGTGTACCCTGTAAAAAAATACCATAAGGTTAGGTATTTGCTGTCTGTGTCAAATACATTTTATTCAAACATTTTTTACACAACGAGGCATAATATTTAGGGTGGACATTTACTGCTCCAAATTCTGCATGTTTTCCATTCTTCAGGTTGTTTGGTCCTAATGCATTTCTCAATTTTTTGGTGAAATCCGTCAAGGGATGAAATTCTGATCCCTGTTCAAGCTTGTGTTTACATAGGGATTGTAATTTTTGCTGCTACATGGAATTGTGGCTTAAATATTTTATTTTCTAAATAAGCAGATCTTTCTTAAATATGTATTTCCTATGTATTTCCTAACTGCATATCTAGATAAGGAGAGGCTAGCATAATTCTCTGCATTTATTTGAGTTTTCCAGTTCTACATTTATGGCGTTTGTAGTGTATGCTAGGCAAGATTTTGCGCCAGTCACCCTCACTGTTAAACTGCATACTCACTCTCAAAATATTTCTTTGTCTTCAAGTTTGTTTCTTGAAAGACAACTTTGAGTAGGGAAACTACTTTCACACTACTAGAACAAATTTGGCACAAAGCTTCTACTGTCTCTCGGCATTTCCCTGCAAGTAATGTATCGGTGGACAAACTTTATCCACATGTCAATATAATTCTACTCCTCAAGATTGCAAATTCTGGCTGTTACTGTGAGAGTCATTTGCAGCATCCAATTCTTTTTCATCATAATGTTCATTTTTTCTTTGGTTTCAATAATTGGTGCATTTATTTTTCCTTTTGGTTTTGCATGTACCTGATCCGGAGACCACAATGGCGGTGTGTGTACTGAAAGGGACAATGAGGCTGCAATGAGGCTGCAAAAGTCCTGGGCATCCACTATCTTCTGTATAGGGATAGATAGGGAAGGGCATATACAGGGACCAGAGGGAAGGCACTGAGTACCCAGAGAAAACTCAGAAGGGGCTACTCTGAGGCACTGATTGCTCCCTTTTGTTACACCAGCACCCTAAAAGTCACTAGTCGATACATGGCAGGGAGTTCTTGAGGTAGCGAGGTTTTCTTTACCTTAATCTTTGGACTTTTTTCATTAAACAACCCTGCCACTGGTCGTTTTGAACTTTCTTTGTCAATAAGGAGAAATTAAAAGGAGCACACATCTACATTAATCCAATTGAAATGTTAAATCATTTAGGACTACTAGTACAGTCAATAAAGAGATTTTTGGGATAAGTTGAAGAATTTTATTTTTCAGTGTCTCAGGTTTTTCAATATTATTCAATAAGAATTAGTCTTTTAAGAATCAGCTTTAGAAATGAACATAAACCAATAATTGATATTTAAATATAATGTGATATAAAAGATTAGTCAAAATAACAGTGATTATTGTTATATTGCAAAAAGCGTGTTCAATAAAGGAAATTCCTTAATCTAAAAACATATATATATTAACATAAGGTGAAAATAAGGTTTCAGTTCAGATACCATATAAACAGTTTTGATGAGAGAATCAATGCATAAGCATAAAGCCTCTGCATATCAGGCTGCAAAGTATTCAGAGCCATAAATAAGCGGGCATCAAGAAAATAGGCTAATCAACTTCTCACATAGAGACGAATAAGAAACTCAGAGATGAGTCCCTAGCCAGAGAGTCGGGAAAGGAATCCTACTCTACTCTAGGAACACGCACTGATACAAACACACAATATTCTATGCTGAAACAGTATTTTCTTTTGTCTTTCACGTCCTCCAATAGAATTTCAGTAAACTCCTGGGAATAGGTAAACTCCCCATCTTCTCTCACTTGAACAATAGTCTTTAGATATTAGGCCTTAAAAAGCTATATCATTCGCATTCTGTGGTCCAGACAGTTCTTCTCATAAATTATCCTTCCTGTTGCCTCCTCTCCTCCCAGTGAGAACCTCACCATCAGTTGTCTAATACAAAACAAGTGCCTATTCATTAGTTGACAGAAGGCTCCTGGAAAATTAAAACATCTGCAAGAAAGTGAAAACATCGTACACAAACAACTAGTCAACTGGAAAAAAAGGCCTTTCAGTGTTAATGCATTATTTTTCAGTTAACATTGCATCAATAACTTAAATCAACACTTTTATTTACTTGCAGGCCTAGAAAATGTAAGTATGATTGCCTACTACAGTTTCAGATTTATTACACATGCTATGTAAATGTCTACTTTTGCACATTTTTAATAAAAGCTTATTTGTTAGCAAATGAAAATTCACGTCTGCAGTTTCCCCCTTCTGATGGTTGAAAAACCATCACAATTTCTTAGTCACATATGAATCTTTAGAATGCATTCTCATTCTCTGCTGAATCATCCTTTTTATTTTTCAGGGTTTCAATTTGCTCCAACTTAAATGTTCTATTCTTTCTCTTTTCCATTTCCAATTCTCCTCTGATTTGTCTTTCTCTTTCTTTCTTTTTCTTCCTTGTTAAATATCATCGATATCCTTTATATCAAACATATGAGCATATCACGCAAATGCTAATAACAGGTCTCAATATGACTCTAAGAAGTCCACCTCCCACTGTTGCAAACCAACTACCAATGATAGAAGCTTCCTTGCCTAAAGTTCCTAAAACACTTTCTGTTTCTAAGCATTTGAATTCTGGTTTCAAATCAGAAATGTTCTTTGCAAATTCTTCTATTTTTCTACTCTCGTCAGGATTGTATGAGCAGCAATGTTGAACTTTCAACATTTTGCAGGCTCCACCTTTCTCAGCGAAGAGTATATCGAAAGTTAATCGATCTTGCAAGACCATTGATCAGATAGCCACTAATTCTGTGTTAACTGTCAGTAAATACATTTCTAATTTTCTCGTCATTTAAAACTACTCTTACCGGTCGTATGAGTGCTCCAAAAATCTCTCCCACAAGTTGGGTCTCATCATTTGTACTACAGGTGTGTCTATGGGGTGGTTTCATTGTTCAGGCATCTATGCTATTTACGTGATACATTTTAGGGAACAATAAAGCTAAATTACAAACACCCTCCCAATCACAAAGTAACTGAGAATAGGTAACCTGTCCACAAGCAAAATAAACTCTGGGAATAACTGCCTCTTTCCCTGTTAAAATTTGAACAAGTACTCCCAAAACTTTGAATGTGTGTTCATAGTTACTTATCCCAATAAGTCTCTTCCTAAACTGATTTCTCCATTTGTGAACACATCATTTTCCTTTTTGTCGTCTATCAAATTTTAATTTTTGGTAAACCATTTTCTTTTATATTCCTCTTCCTAACATTTCTTAAAATATCTTCCTTTTTATTTGCATTACGAAAAATGTAAGCTCTTCTCTAATGTTAAAATAAACTTCTTTTCTAATGGCCTCATCAAAAATGTTAGATTCTTCTCGTATACTTTAACAGTGTCTAGAACTGCGGGAGATCTAAAGAAATGCCATGCAAATTTCAATACTTTTTGCTTGTGGATGAGGATTCATTCTTTTCTGAAGAAGAACTTTGGAAAGAATCATGACATAATTTCAAGAATAATATAAAAAACACTCCTAGAAAATAAAATAAACTAAGTAAAATGCTACATGTAATTGCATATGAAAGTGGGACATGATGACATGTCACCTCTTCTGCAGCTGAAGAAGGCAAGTTTGCACAGACATTACAATCCTTGGTGTCTAAAGCTTGAGTGTGTTCCTGAACTAATCTAGAGTAAACATTTGTCAAGAAATCTTCTTTTGAATAATCTACAAATGAAGTTTTTAAATTTGTCTCATAAATTGTGTGCATAGGTGTTGCAGATGAAGGTGTAGATCTAAATGTTTCTATCTCTGTTGTAGAACTCATTCCAACTAAAAGAACTATAATTGCTAATACAATAATTGTTAGTGTAACAATAATCACTAGTCTACACTTAGATTTGGTAAGAACACATGTTTGTTTACAGTCAGACCTTTGAGTAGAATATAGCCGCAGGCAGATTCAATATTCTGCGTTGACTTCTATTTGTACAAACGAGCAAAACCTTTGATGATCAACTTGCAATTATTTCATTCAGTTTATATACAAAACTGTTCAGGAGACAACTCTAGCCCTACTCCCAGGCGTGTGCCAGTACAGCTAAAAGGCGGTGGGGCAGTGGAGCGGGGTCGGGCAGGAGGGAAGTCGACATACTACGGGATAGGGAAAATAAATGAATAAAACCACTAACCTTGCGCTCACCGCATCGCCAACTCGGCGATGCAGCGAGCTCAAGGTAAATGGTTTTATTTATTATTTTCCCTATCACGTCGTATGTCGACTTCCCCCCCTGTCCCGCCCCCACCCCGCCCCACCACTGTTACCTGTACGGCCACGCCTGCCTACTCCTTCTTCTTCTAAGGGCCTGATTACGAGTCAGGTGTTTTTTTCCGACCCGTGTGTAAACCCTGTATACATACGTGATGGAATTACAAGTTGAGTATTATTTAACGGATTGTATAATTATCAGATGTGTCAAATACCCCAACCTTCTTTAAATATTGGCAGGTCAAATCTGCCAAAATTTAATTGGGGACAACCATATGGTATTTACTGTACCATCTGACTTTTGGTGCGTTAAACACTAAAATCCACATGTTATTCCCCAGAAACTCATAATAGGTGCTATTTATCACATCTAATAAATAACAAACCCATGATATTGTTATTTACCAGGTGCAATAATTAGCACCTGTGCTTGTAATCAGGCCCTAAATGTGTTATCCCTACTCTTTTACTGTAAACTTGGCTCTCAGGAATTCTTCTTAATTCTTTTTATTCATCTTTGTTAATTGATGCTGTCAATTTCATTTATTTCAGGCTTTTATTTTTTATTTGCTGCTTTGAACACAGTTCATCATTTCTCGCTTCAGTCCTTTCAGATTTGAATTCACTAAATAGTGCTTGTCAAGTTCTTGATTGTAACATTTTCTTCAGAAGTCTCATTTAATCAATGCTGATTTAGTGTGCCATATCATGGAGGTTCAAATGTCTCTGATCTCAGTTCATTAGGATTTGGATCTGATGCATTTGGCACATTCTAATAATAAGTCCATTCAAGTGCAGAATACCTGCGAGAAGGTATTCTTGCTGTTTTGGTTCTCCTTGAGGTCTGTTGATCTTCTTCCTTTTCTCTTATACCACTAGATTTTGTTTCTTTGATGATGGTTTGTTGTATACATTCAACTGACACTCTTGATTTTAATTGCCTCCTACCACTTGCCCATTCCAATCTCCATAGGGGTTCCTCTCTTTACACACTTGTCCCTTCATCTGGATCATTCAAAATCTCTGGTGATGATTTAACAATTCCTTTATTTTCAGCTCTCGATTCTTCTTCTTCAGTGGGTATTTCCATACCACTTTGCGAGATTTCAGGAATTTGCATCAGTCAGAGATTTTGCTGTACTTCACCTCCTCTGGTCCTTTCGGACGTACGCATACAGGAGCTCTCGGACTTGACTCAAAGAACACTACTTCTTATAGGCACCTCACTCTCTGGGTGTGCGAGGCATGGACCCAATTACATATCCCAGCGCATCTGACAGCAGTGTTGGTAATCAAGATGATCTGGTAGGGGCCTTTCTACCTCTGCTCCAGGCAGGATTTTTGCACATGCTTTTTCACCAAAACCCAGTTATCTGGGTTAAGGTTATGACACTGTTCCT
Source organism: Calotriton arnoldi (assembly GCA_963921515.1). NCBI lineage: Eukaryota > Metazoa > Chordata > Amphibia > Caudata > Salamandridae > Calotriton > Calotriton arnoldi. The sequence goes on along the minus strand of CAWUFW010020439.1, from coordinate 41,271 downwards.
GATGTGGACTGGGAGCTCCAACCTGGTGAGAGACAGAACATATGAAATAGGCTAATCCTTTGTGTAATCGAAATTCATTTAGTTTGTGATGTTTTCAATCACATTTGCAGGCACAACAGGCAGTCTCAAAGCATGACCCATGAATATTTTGTGTTGAGATAATCCAGTTCTCCTGTCAGGGGTGCCTCGAAGACTCATCAAAACCAATGGCAAAGCATTTGGCCATTTCAAAGAAGTAGATGCACAGGCTTTGGCCACTGAAGACTTCAACATTCCATTTAATTGTTCCACTATCCCTGAAGCCTCGGGACGATAGCTACAGTGCAATCTCTGCTCCAATTAAAGAGCCACACACATTATTCTCAGGATCTCATTATTAAAATGGGTACCTCGGTCTGACTCCATATAAACCGGAATTCCAAACCATGGAATGAGTTCACTTAACAACAGGTTAGCTACAGTGAGACTGTCCTTTCTCCATGTGGAGTAGGCTTCCACCCATCAGGAGAATATGCACACCATAGCTAGGACAGACCTCAGCCCGTTACAAGCAGGCATTTCGATAGAATCCAACTGCATTCTATTAAGGGGTCCTCCTGATCTTCAAATGTAGCAAAGTGTTACAGGAGTTCTCCTCCCTACATTCATTTGCTGACATGTAATGTACCTACAATATAGTTGTTCAGCTAAAACTCTTAATTTCGGATTAAGCCAATTCTGTCTAAACAGCCTAACCATTGCACCCCTACCAATGTGTGCTGGACCATGGAAATGTCCTTTCATTGGAAACAATAGGCCGTATGGCAACACTGGTTTTTCCATCAGCTGAAACCCAAATGTCATTTGCATTTTTAACACATCCTACTCTCATTCACCCTTGCTGTTCCGCTTCTGAAATTTCTTCCTGCAATCTCTTAATTTTTGCCATGGATCAGCTACTAACAACAGCAATGAAAAGGTAGTGTCTTTATCAGATTAATTTATATATTCTTTGTTAAATGTGCAAGCCACAATTGTACAATACCGTGCAACTTCATCAGCATATTGATTTCCAATAGTGACATAACCATAGCCACTTGTGTGAGCTGCACATTTAACTACCTGTTTATTTAACAAGGGAACCCCATTGAAATGGTCAGGGACCTTGGGTAGTAGTACGTTACAATTACAAAATAGTCCCTGACAGGGAGATTCACACAGAAAACAATGAATATAGGCCTGAAATCAGTGCTATATTAAAGCTGTCCAACCGGACAGAAAATTTAATAATGTAGCAAATCACATAAAACACAAGAATAAAGTGGGACACAATCCTGCGTCCAACGCAACATATATAACAAAGACACAAATGAACAGAAATTCACAAATTCAGAAAAAGGCTCAGGCAGGACAAAAAATGCTTGTAACTTGTATAAAGAAATGCAACAAGCAAACAATATGTAGAGACACCATTACACATCAGTAATTAATTCAATTGCGTTTACGGTGCATATAAAGTCGAAGACGTTTCCATCCCGTAGAAACAATATTGGGATCTTCATCAGGACGTAAAAATTACATGCCTGAGGGAATTTTAGCCAAGCGTAATAGCAGGGGGCAAGCAATGAGGCAATTGCGATAATGCCAGGAAGGGATTACTGCGGTCGCACGGAGGTACGTTAGATCACTTGAGCGTCTTGGTGCATAGCAAAGGAGGTAGGGTGGGATTGGGGCAATTCCCAATTGAGGGTACTGGTATGGAGAGGTGCGGTAACCTAATTACACGAATAGCGGCAACCAATCCAATTTGGAAATATATGAAAGGTGCTGTGAGTCATGCAACAATGATGCGAGTACTCCTGAGCTGGTACAATGACCTGTGTATCCTTCGGTATTCTGGTGTGCTCCTACCTGAGCATTAGGTTACCGCGCCTCTCCATACCAGTACCCTCAACTGGGAATTGCCCCAATTGCATCCTACCTCCTTTGCTATGCGCCAAGACGCTCGAGTGATCTAGCGTACCTCCGTGCGACCGCAGTAATCCCTTCCTGGCATTATCGCAATTGCCTCATTGCTTGCCCCCTGCTATTACGCTTGGCTAAAATTCCCTCAGGCATGTAATTTTTACGTCCTGATGAAGACCCCAATATTGTTTCTATGGGATCGAAACGTCGTCGACCTTATATGCACCGTAAATGCAATTAAATTAATTACTGATGTGTAACTGTGTCTCTACATATTGTTTGCTTGTTGCATTTCTTTATACAAGTTACAAGCTTTTTTTGTCCTGCCTGAGCCCTTTTCTGAATTTGTGAATTTCTGTTCATTTGTGTCTTTGTTATATATATTGCGTTGGACGCAGGATTGTGTCCCACTTTATTCTTGTGTTTTATGTGATTTGATACATTATTAAATTTTCTGTCCGGCTGGACAGCTTTAATATAGCATTGATTTCAGGCCTATATTCATTGTTTTCTGTGTGAATCTCCTCTGTCAGGGACTATTTTGTAATTGTAACGCACATTTAACTACAGCAATCTCTTGGGGCAACTGCAAAGCTTCTAGCAATTTCATTGCATACTCCCCGTTCCTGATAAGAGAGCCAGATGACATCATAAATCCCCTTTTTGACCATAGCTGCCCAAAATCATGGACCACACAAAAGCCATACTGACTACCTGTAAATATAGTCACTATCGAATTGAGCTGAAAGATTAAATACTCTTGTAAGAGTAATTAATGTTGCCACTTGGGCAGAGGTACCACTTCCTGAATTGCACAGACAGCAAGAGCTGCTCTCAAAGTTTCTTCATTGTCTCTTAGACATGAGCCGTTTACAAAGATTACATAGTCAGGCTCTTTTAGAAGCTCATCTTTAATGTCTGGTCTTGGCTTGGTACATAAATCCGTAACATCCAGGCAATCATGGTCAATTTCATCCCCATCAATCTCAGGCAATCATAAAGGTAACAATGGAGCTGGATTGAGTGTTTGACACCTCTTCAGAACAACATTATCAGCAGCAAGTATTTGTTGTTCATATTTTGTAAGTCTGCTGTTTGTGTACTGTGTTTTGGTGGGGGGCAATATGTCAAAAGAATGAGGGACCATCACTGTAAGAGAGTGTCCAATCACTATGCTCTCACATCTCTCAATACTGACACCAACTGCCTCAACCGCTTTAAGGCAGCCGGGCAGTCCTGCGACAACAGGGTCAAGAGTGGTTGAAAAATATGCCACAGGTCTTCAAGAGTCTCCATGTAACTGAGTAAGCACTGAGAGAGCACAACCCTCCCTCTCACTGCAAAACAATGTGAACATTTTACTGTAATCAGGCATTCCTAGTGCCGGGGCACGATAGAGACTTTCTCTCCTTTTCAAGCAATCACTGTCCTATGGAAGCAGATCAGACACATCCTTGTCCTTCAGCCTCAGTAAAGGCTTGGCCACTAGGGAAAAGTTTGGTATCCACTGTGTACATTAGCCAACCATTTCCAGGAACATCCTGACTTCTCTCTGAGTTCTGGGTGGGTTCATTTACAGAACTGTCTCTATTCTCTCCTGTGACACCTTTCTCATTTCTTTCTCAATGAGATGTCCCAAATATAGGACTTATTTTTGACAGTGTTGTTGTTTGCTCTGGCACACCCTGTGTCTGTTTTCAGCTAAATGATTTAAGAGAGCTATTGTATCTAGTTCACAAGCTTCTTGTGTACTTGATGCCACAAGGAGGTCATCAATGTACTGTACAAGAACTAAATTACAAGGCATCTGCAGAGTCTCAAGATTCTTTTTCAAGATCTGATTAAAGATTGAAGGACTCTTTGTATACCTCTGTGGAACTCAGCACCATGACAAAAGTCTATCTCTAAATACGAATGAGAACAAAAATTGACTGTCTTCCTGCAACAGAATAGAGAAAAAGACCTGACAGCGATCCACAAGGATAAACCATTCTGCAGTGCAGAGAATTTGAAATAGTATTGTTGCTGTATTTGGTACCATGGGACAACATCAGAAAACTATGTGATTAATTTTTCAAAGATCTTGTACAATCGATATTTGCCGTTGGTCTTCTGTAAACCCATAGTCTTTGAATTTCAAGGACTTCTGACAATTTCCTTCAAAATCCCTTGTTTTAGCATGTTTTCAATCACTGGTGTTATTCCAGCCACTGTTTCTGGTGTTAGATTATAAGGTGATGTTCTCAGGAAAACTGCATTTTGTTTTATTGTGATTCAGACTGATTCTACAGCTTTGATTAGTCTGAGATCCTTCACTAAAAAGTCCCATACTTCTGATTTTACAGCATCTCTTAAATCGGGAGGTAAATCCTCTACCGTCCTTGTAAGATATCATCCTTCAACTGTATCTTGTCGGGCCATTTTAAATTCAACATATTCATCATGCGTTTGAAATTCTACACCATCTGGTGTACAGTAAATTGTGCAATTTAACTTGCACAAAAGATCTCTCCCCACCAGAATTACAGGACTTCAATCATATGCCACAAACTGGTGATCCTCCTCAAATGTACCTATTATTACAGGTACTTTCTTTGAGACAGGATAGTTATGTCATTATTTGTGACACCTACAACTTGGATCTTCTTACCCGAGAGGGGTAGGTCTGGGACTTCTGCTGTTCTATCAGTGGAACGGGTAGGTCCTGTGTCCATGAGAAATGACACTTCTACAAATGGTCCACTTTGGTCTACCTCTGAGACTGCGCCAAGTATACAATATGCCTCCCTCCTTAGGCACTGTCATTGGGATTTTGTCTGAATCAAAACTCTTGTTCTCCAACATTGGGAACTGTTGAAATGGGTTCTGATTTTGGAATGGATTTGAATTTGCTCTAGATACTTGATTCACATTGAATCTGGGATTTCATCTTTTTTGGGGGGGGTCATTGGAGGTTGTGGGAACCTGAATCATTGGAACTTGTGAATATGTTGACATCTGCATTCGTTGGACTGGAACCTGAACGAGAACATTTTGCACTTGCGTTTGATTTACCCCTTGCCCATCACTGCTCACTCAGTCTGGATTCTGTCTACACTCCCTCTTTTAATGCCCAAGCCTGTTTCAATAAGGGCAAGGAATGTCTTCAACAATGCAATGTCTATTCCTGAAGTTGGATCAACAGGAACACCACAACCTCTGCCCTGAGAAGCACCAACTTTGCCCTGCGCAATTTGACCTCCAACCTGAATACCAACACCTTGCATTCCACCATTTCCTCCATGCAATTGATTCTGAAATCCCTTTTGAGCCAGCTTACTTTGCGCTAGCATAAACTTCTCTTTAAGTCTCTTCTGCTTTATTTCTTGCTCATCACTACAGTATTTTGCATACCTCAAGATCTCACCTAATGGTTTCGTCTGCCAACAAATAACATTCTGACCTCTGATCGCAACCCAAGTTCGAACTGTGACACAAAACTCCCCAATAGCTCCCTTTTTGGTATTTTCCTGTCTGCTATGCTGTTTAAACATCTGCAAAAAACGTTCAGAGCAAGCATACATTGACTTTTTAGCTTCTTGGGTAGTTCTATTGATCTTTAGCCAAAGGATGTCCCTTGCTGGAACTTTTCCTTTCACAAAGGTAATCACCTCATCATGTTTGGTCATTACCACAGGTGAAGGTGCACAAGTATGTGCATCGCTTGGAAGCTCAGTATGTGGCCATTGCGCAGCCATCTTATATTCAGCCCATAGATCACTCTATACCACAAAATTCAAGAAAGCATTCAAGTCTGTCCTCTTTTAACTTTGGTAAGTTGTTTGTAAATGTTGCGAGATCACCCCTACTCCACATTAGATGAACATAACCTCCACCTGGTGTTTCTCTCCAGGTATAGCCTCATCTTCATCTCGGGATACTGGTTGTGGTTTGCCTTTTGCTTCTGTAGCATCTGATTGTTTCTTTTTCTTTCCCTGTTTCCTTGACCACATGCTTTCAAACCTGTCAAAATCACTCTATTTACAGATGCACTTTACAAATTACACTATGTGTAATCTAATTCCTGAAAATTGCATTGCTTCATCATCTGTGTCTTGAAGCTTTTCTGTAAAGGAACACTTTTGGAGAGATCCACCTCATATTTCCCCTCCCTTAATAATTGAACATTTTGTGGTGGGTCCAGGCACCAATTTGTGAGTTTTGTGATGTTGGGATGAACCATACTGCAGCTATCCCTCCTACAGCGCCTTGAACAACAGCATTCAGAACAATATTTATTGCTGCAGTTGCAACAGGCACTGCCAATGTTTGAGCTGATACAGCTTGTGACAGTGGGGCAGTAACAGTCACAATAGAAGCAGTGATCCTCGAAGCAATAACCATATGAGCTACTTCAACAGGTACAGGTACAATCGGAAGTGTTGGAAGCGGCCTATCAATCTCAGACATATTTGGGTGAACAGGGGCTGTAGCCACTGTGGCACTAGTAGTTGTATCACACTCTATGTTTGCTCTGGGTGCCACAAATGGCAGTGGACGTGAGAATAATAAGGCATCTAAAATGTTATCCCCTGAATCGCTATCAGTGTCAGTTTTTCTTACACCTTCCTCATCATCATTTCCCACTTTCAGTTCTTTTTAGCCTTTTCTGTTACTTTTGCTGGATACATCCTAGCTCCCTCAACTACACATTTCATTCATCTCTGCTGTCCTTCATTCCATTGAGCATCTGTGTAATTTCACACTGCTCTCTGTGCTCTGTTCTGGTACTTTTCTTTCTCTTTGGCATGAGCTGCTTGCTCCCAGGCATTTAATGCTCTATGCTGTGTAGGTCTAGGAGGTAGCTTCATTTTGTGTAATTTCTCTTTTAAATGTCCAATAATCTTTAGATCAAAAGTACCATATTGTGGAACTTTGAAAGGTCCATCATTTTCAGTGATCTTGCATCATTAACAAAGTCACAAACATGTATGAAGCCCTACATTTGTCGCCATGTAATGACCTGTCGTAAATTCCAGTGGAGCCTCTTCACCCTCCCGAACTGAGACTCGCACATCACCTCTCATCAAATCTCTAAGGGTTTTGAAACATTTAATGATTGCAAGAATTCAAGAATAATTGAACAGCGACCAATTCAGAAAATGTCAATGTTTTTGTTCAGTTTACTATTCCGTATACGTCAATACTTTCCTCCAATCCTGTCACAATTTTCTTTCACAGTCCTATCGCAGCTTAGTACTTGATGACTCGTCAACCAATCTCATCGTGGCACTTCATGACCAACTGACCTATCTCAGCACGGCACACTCTGACTTAGTTCTTTACTCCTTGCAGCGGTTCACCCTCCTTGTCAATTTCCTTGTGCATAAATTCTAGAACTCTAAGTTAGCACAATAATCAAATACATTTTGTCTGCGCTTCTAAAGAATTCACAGTAGTTCATTCACACAAGAAACAATTGTAAATAAGGTTTCAACACCCTCGAACTTTCTTACACACACAAATGAAATCTCTACCAGTGGGAAATCACCCTGACTGATATAATTTCCTCTTTGCGCAATAGGTTCCACTAACACCAATGAATATTACTACACTCACAACAGTTTGTTATAGTCCCTATCTCAATTGTACAGGCAATGGTACCTCAAGAATCTACATTAGCAGACAAGTAATACCACAATTCAACGTATCCCGGGATCTTGGACTACTTCGAGTCCGATGACAACATCAACTGCTCACCATCTAAGCATAAACACAACTATTCTAGTGACTTTGCCAGAGCACGAAATACACAACATCAACACAATGACAGACTCTTAGTCAGACTATTGCAATTCATAACCCTATTGATACTCACACATCCACCACTTCAACCACCTTCGAAACCATGAACCCCTTCAGTCTTCAAGTTTGAGCTTTGGACTTAAGGGACATGGGCAAAACTAAACCTGGGCAAATTATTTCAGCTCCTTTCTCCTGTGACATAAACCACATTCTGCTACCACTTGAGGGAGCAGGGTTTTATATAGCTCAGTCTTTGGGTGTAATCATTAAACAACAAGCCACGGGTCATATAGATCTTCATTTGTCGACAAGGAGAAATTAAAAAGAACAAACATCTACATTAATCCAATTGAAATCTTAAATCATTAAGGACTTTTAGTACAGTCAATAAAGAGGTGTTTGAATGAGTTAAAGAGTTTTATTTTTCAATGTCTCAGGTTTTTCAATTTTATTCAATAAGAATTAGTCTTTTAAGCATTAGTTTTAGAAATTAGCATAATCCAATAATTGATATTTCAATATAAGGTAAAATAAGTGATTAGTCAAATAACAGTTATTATTGTTATAATGCAACAAGCATGTTCCATGAAGGAAATTCCCTAATCTAAATATATATAATAATCTGTCAGTTCAGATACCCATAAAAGAGCTCTGATGAGAAAATGAAAGCATAAGCATAAAGCCCTTGCATATTAGGTTTGAAAGTATTCAGAGCCATAATTCAGCCGACATCAAAGGAATAGGCTAATCAACCTCTAATGTTGAGAAGTATAAGAAACACAGAGATGAGTCTCCAGTCAGAGAGTTGCGAAAGGAATAATACTTTACTCTAGGAACATGCACCAATATAAACAACACACAATATTCTATCTTGCAACATTTTTTCTTTCATCTCCTACGCCCTCCAATAGAATTTCAGTAAACTCCTGGGAATAGGCAAAGTAAGTCCCCATTTTCTCACACTTGAACAATAGAATCAGGCGCATGGCTTTGCCAAGCAGTGAGATGGCCGCTCATTGAGAGGGCTCTGCTGGTCGAGACCAACATCCTGAATTTATCCACTGACCACGTGGCACTTAGAGGCAAATATTGCAGTCACAGCACCTTATAGCTCATCTGAACACATTGCTACCATAACGGGTAGCCTTGCCTAGTACCAGACCCCACATCAGAAAGAATCAGGCGTACTCGCAGCCTGTTGCGGTTGCTTGGTTGCATGGGCCTGGCCAGAGGGGGCTGGTGGCCACGCTCCGGACCTTGGAGGCGTGAAAACAACACACAGTGTCCCTACGTCTCTGGATTCTGGCTGGGGGTGCTCCGTTCCTGGGCCGGGGCCGCACTGTCTGGGTGAACCGGAGCCTGCCGGGCCACACCTGTGAGCAGCCAGCCGCTGCAAAGATTGAGAAAGCTGCAGGGTCAGCCACTGCGAAGATCAAGAGAGTTGCTGGGGCGGGGGCAGGGATTGCGGTCCCAGTGATTGTACCCCATCGGCTATTTCATAAGAAGGATGCCCTCCCCACGAGTCCAAATAACGAGGTGCTCTACAACCGGGAGTGAGACATCTGTGATTCAGTGGCCGCTGCAATGATCTGTGTCGACCATCACCCTGAGTGCATAGAACACGGCTATCAGAGGGTGAGTGCATCACAATACAATTGCAGGGCAAAAAAAAAACACCTGCGGTGCACCACATCTCATTGGATAGCTCCTACCCAGGCACTACTGGTCACTAAGGATGTTTATTGCTCAAGTACTGAGTGTACAGCTCTTCATTAAAAGACATATTATATCCTTATATCCACTGAACAAGCCGTGTCTGATTTAGCCTTACAGGAAACCTCTGCTTCTGGCGCTGGACTATACAAATCTTGTATGGCTAGAGGCAGCTGCGAATGAGGGAATTAAGATAACATGTGACATTTACAAGCTTCTTCAACAGTCAGACGGAGATTACGCTCCCCCACCATTACTTTCTCTATTGTGGATCCCCAGATACGATTGGCATTGTATACTTTCTGACCTGCGGAGCCAGCTCATGCCCCACGAGGAGGTGTTAAGTTGGGGTGTGGTGGGGCTCTGATTCCTCCTAGCCGACGACATCCCTCTCCTCCATCCAGATACAGAAGCCATAAACTGGGGGGGCTCTCCTATACCTCCGGCTCCAGTCGAACATTGCATTGACTGTTTACTACATTTGCTCTGGTTAACACACAATGGGGAAATATGACACTAAGCAATCTAAACTTTACTTTGAAAATAGACAACTTACTCGTCAGGCGGATCAGGGGCCAGAACCCACGCTTATTGCGACAAATCAGGAAGAGCCAGAGATGCATGACGAGGACCTTTGCACGATACTTTTGGATGTAAAATCAAGCTTAACAACCATCGATTCAAAATTGGATCTTCTCACAAATCGTCTCGACCAAGTTGAACAGCGCGTTGATACTCATGAAACACAACTGAATCAGCTAGAAAACAGGTTCTCGGATGCAGATGATTTGCAAGCTCAATTAAAGGAGCATTTACTGCAGATGGATACAATATTGAACATTCTAAAGGCCAAAAATGAGGACCAGGTGGCCCGCTCCAGGCGTAACAATCGCTGTATCACGGGTATTGCAGAAACCACTGCCATTTCAAAGATGGAGGATTTTGTTGAAACATTATTACGTGAACTATTCGGCCCTGATCTATCAGCAGTCTTCATAGTGGAAAGAGATCCATGATCTCTTGGGCCCAAGCCGCAGGTAGGTGCTCCGCCAAGGCCCATTGTGGCTCTTCTGCTGAACTACTGGGACCGTGATATCATCCTGAGACTAGCCTGAAACATGGGGCGCTACAATATCAAGGCAATAACATTTCATTTTAGCCTGACTTCACCCCGACGGCACAGGTGTCCGGCGTGACTTTCTTCCAGCAAAACACATCCTTCAACGGGCCAGCGTGCCCTACACCCCTCATGTATACGACCAAGTTGTGGATCTCATTTGAGGGAAATACGCATTATTTCACTGATACGAAATCAGCACTCATATTTGTCAAACATGTGGGTGGGTCAAGGAGATCTCCAGCGACTTCGCCGCATATTTTTGCAGATGCCCAGCTGAGTGATAATGATTGACTGCCGCATGAGAGAAAGATTCTTAGCGGCACACCTCACCTGTAGGCTGTTTGGGATCCTTGATATGTAGACATATCCTAAGTATTATTTAAGTAACTGGATATAGGTCCTGATAATTGTATTCCTGATTTTACTTTTGGGGAGTGTATATCAAATGACACAATGAATCATAGGGTTGCCCCTAAATAGAAATCTCAGCCACCCTGACGTCATTGGCAGGAGTTGTTTGCCAGCAATTCCCAGTCCCCAAGGGATAAATCCCATTTGGATTTCTGACTGTAAGCTGGTTCTTGGTTGAAGGGGGAGTATTATGGCCTGGTCTGATTGGGGGTTTGTTGTGGGTGGTGGGAGGGGCGGGTTTGTTTCAAAAGTTGAACTAGAACTCGGATTGGGCGGGGGAAAGCCTAGCTGCATGTTTAGACTGTCACCTCCCTTTATGGTCCACATCATGTCTTGAGCTCTTAATCATGCCGTACAATCATCACACCACAATACATAAACACCTACATCCTGCTATTCATGAGCTGATGCACTCAGGTCCATAAAAGGCCCCTATTTTGCTCCTAACATAGCTTCCGTTTCAGGCATCACATGGAATATTCGCAGGCTCAATGACCACATGAAAGCGCGTCTAGTTCACAATTACCTCATCAGACAAAAGGTAGACGTGTGCCTCCTCCAAGAGTCACACCTTAGTGTTGCATCGACATCTAGATTGCGCGCTCGATGGTGGGGGCAAGCATATTTGTCCGCTTATTCAAACTATGCTTGAGGGGTTGTGATTTTAATACGCAGGGGATTCCCTTTGCGAATGTCCCATTCCCTGATAGATCCGGGAGTCAAATACATTATGTTTGTGGGTTCGCTTCATGGGAGACAGGTGACAATAGCTGCAGTGTATGGACCAAACAACGATAGCCATGAGTTTTGTACCCACCTCAGGTTGAAAATCGCAAATCTAAGCACTAACACTATCATTTAGGGAGCGATTTCAATGCCATTATGGATGACCAACTAGACCGCTTCGGTGCCTCTAGAAGCCTACACCTGCAGGCCATGACATCACTCAGGGCAATCACACACGATAATTACCTGGTGGACGCCTGGAGACAGTTACATCCACATACCCGATAAGGCACTTGTGTGTCAACTTACCACAATGCATGGCCTAGACTGGATTTTTGGTTGGTATCTCGAGATGTCCAGACCTGTATCACACTTATATCCCATTTACGTTCTCTCTTTCTGATCACGCCCCAGTGCTACTCACATTACAGATCCCACAGACAGCTCCTCCAGCATTTACATGGCGTTTACCATCTGCCGCACTGCTAGATACAGTATTTTGAGAAGAAATTCGTAAAGAAATCATAGAGTATTTTTCCCATAACACAGATACCGTAAAATCGCAGACTACACTGTGGGACGCATTTCAAGTGGTGATTAGAGGTGCATGCATTGCAAAACAATCAGGGTACTGAGGGCCATCAGAAAAACCTTGTCTGAACTAGAGAGAGATATACATACACTGGAGGAAGAATACTTCCAATCTCGGGATCCCATACTTCTGGCTAACATCAGGGACAAACTCACTCAATTTCAGGATGAAGCCCTTCGGGAGACTCGCTTTCCTCATCGGCATGCTCAGGCTAGACAATATGGTAAGGGTGACCGTCACTTCTTTGCTGCACACTCTAAGAACTTCCACTTACATCACTGAATTGCTTGACACTGATTATAATCTAGTCCATGCCCCGCAGGCACTACTTGATGTCATGTCCTAATTTTACACTCACTTATATTCCTCCACCCTGTCATTGACGGCAACAGACTTAGCTGAATATTTTGATACTATTCAGTTGCTTTGGCTTGACCAAGCACACCGAGCCTATCTGGATGAACCTTTCACTGTTCACAGATAGTGCAGGTCAGACAAAGCCTACTGGGTGACAAGGCACCAGGTTTAGGTGGGTTAACTACCACTTTTTATAAATAATACACCTCTCAACTTGCACCACATCTCCTTGCTTTATTTCAAGAATCTTTGGAAATTGGGGCTTTGCTGCCTTCGATGTGGGAAGCTGCAATTATATACATTACTAAAACCCGGGAAACCTGCCAATGTATGCGATTCGCATCGCCCGCTGTTATTAATTAATGTTGACAAAAAAATCTATGCTAAACTCATCGCTAACAGAGTACAGCCGCTCCTCTCCATAATTATTAGGCCCGACCAATCTGGATTCATCCTGGGGTGATCAACATCCCATAATCTACGTACTCTATTTGCAGTAATGCACCACCTCAACCCCCAGGTTCTGGCGGTAGCGGCCTCACTAGGCGCCACTAAGGCATTTGACTCTTCAGAATGGGTATACCTCTTTTCTCTTCTGACCTGGCTCGGCTTCAGTCCCATCTTTATTAAAAAGATACTCCTTCTTTACACACTCCCCACTGCACAAGTGCGTTTAAACAAACTTTTCTCTGACCCTCTTCCTATCTTCCGGTGTACACGCTAGGAATGCCCATTATCGCTGCTCCTATTTGCCACTGCAACAGAACCACTTGCGGCGCTATTACAACAACACCATGCAAATAGGGGCATTGGTTTTACCACCAGAGGGCTGGGAATATCCATGTATGCAGACAACATCACACTGTATGCCAACAACCCAGAAGAAAATCTTGCCCCATTGACTCGAGAGGTGATTCGCTTTGGTGATTTTTCGGGCATACAAATAAACTGGGCCAAATCTATATTATTTCCACTCACTAGTCATACACGACAATTCTCCACTGAATATCTATTCAAATGGGTGGACAGCCCAATCAGATATTTGGGTATATGACTTAGCCGGGATATACAAGAATTGTGGAGTGCAAACTACGGAAGGGCAGTGGCCTGGCTGGTGGAAAGAATCACCATCTGGACTAAATTGCCCCTATGTTTAGCAGGTCGGATTGCTATAGCGAAAATTATTGTTCTACCCAGATTTCTTTATCTATTTGCTAATATTCCTTTACCACTAACAGCACAATTTTTTAAAGTTTTAAAATCCCGCATGGTTACTTTAATTTGGGGGGGGGGGCGGGACAACATAGACTATCGTGGGAACTCCTCAATCTCCCATTCACTCAAGGTGGAATGGGTGCTCCGGATTTAACACTCTATGCTCACATTTCTGGTTGTACCCAACGCCATATCAGCCACACATAGCTGTGGAAAAAGGCTGTGCTGCACCTTGTCCCCTGAACACAGCACTTTACCAAACTTACAAGAATTCCGGGAGGGAAATCAACACTGTGGAAAATCTCAGATGGGCACGGTAGGGCTCGAGAAAGAAAGCTAAACTCACGATTTTAAATGCCTCTTCTACCCAGTTGGCAAATAACCCTCAAATACCCCCACTGTTAGATGAAGGTGCCAGCACATAACCTTAGGCTCAACACGTTTTCAGATTTGTATCCAGATGCACAGTTCCTCTCATCAATACAGATGATGGAGGCCCGACCTGTTACTTTTCTTGATACTTTACTGCATTATCAGCTCCGGGCACCCCATGCCCTGATGGTGCTGGAGCATATGCTTCCAGATCCTTCTCCACGGAAAATATTAATTTGCCTTTATAACATGATGCAGGGCACTCCCCCTGTACTTATTCCAAAAGCCCTAGATCAATGGAAACGGGACATAGACCCACCCCCTCACAGAGGTACAGTGGCCATTCTGTCTCCAAACTATCCTTCGTGTTCATCCATGTTAAATTTCTACGTCGTATTTATCGCACCCCCTCACTACTATCCTGGATGGGGCTGAGTCCAGACTCATGCTGCTGGTGCTGTAGAGCCCTCCTGGCCACCTTTTTACACCTGGCCTGGCAATGTCCCGAAGATGCATGGTTCTGGGAAGAGGTTTATAATCATATTCAGCTGATCACAGGTCACAAGTTTCAGTTTTCCCCATTGGTGGGACTGTTGGGATATGTCAAAGACATCGCCCCTGCACATCGACTCCTCATGGCCATGTTGCTCCTCTTGGCTAAACGCAGAGTGGCCATGCATTGGAGCAGACGGTCCGCCCCCATAATCGCAGCATGGCTGCTGCGCGCCATCACTTATTGCCAGGAACAATTATCTAATCTTTGGGAACTCATGCCACCTAGATCTAGACCCAAAGACATCTGGTAGCCATTCTCCGCCTGGCTTCGACAGCAGGGCAGTGATCCACCTATACTAACGCCAACATCACAGCTGATGCAGTGATACACTCTATTCATTGCCTTCTATGCGTCCATGGGCGAGATAGACAACACACATGCCCAGTGCGCCCTGTCATGATGGCGCATTACATTTTACGGTGAGTTTTAAATATGGACACATAAAAGTTGTGTGTGAAATGCTATACTGTATTGATGTGGATGTTTTAACCAATATACGTGACTGAATTTGCAATTAGATACAAGATTGCGGCCGATTATTTGTATCTTGGAACCCCCAATTATGCCCTCTCATTCTTCCAGTTCTGTTTACACCTTTTCAATACTTTTTGCTGTTTAAATTGAAACTGCCGTTTGGTTTCACTATTTGCATTCATAAAATGCCAATAAACAAATTGAAAAAAAAAACATACAACAGTACCTAATCCCAATCTTGCGAGACTCCTTTTCAGGACATTAAAGTCTCACGTGTAAATTAATGAAATTTTTGGAGGACAGTTTGGACCAAAATGAGGAATTATCAGGAGAATAGAACCTGGAATTAACGACTCCCCGGTAATTCCCCATTTCTCCCTATATGTTCAGGGTCCAACTCTTAATGGGAAGGATTTCCTCACCTCTGGGATTACCAGTGCCACAACTATCAGTAACTCCAGTGGTGAGGAAAATATCATCCTCTTGCCTTGGCCAATAGTAGCAAAAGTCATAGAGGAAAAATACAAATCTGAAAAAGACCTAAGACCATTTACCAGTATAACTGAAAAAATCAAAAGGTGACACAGAAGACTCACACAGAGTCTAAGGTGACTAGATGCAAATCACTGGAGCCCCAGTCTCTAAATTGAACTTAATAGATTTAGATTTTTTGATTGATTTAGGTTTTTATATAGCACAAACATATACCCGGAGGCGTCTTGGTGCTAAGGTAACAAGGGAGAGTGAGTGAACCGTGATCATTAGTTCCTAAAAAGCCATGTTTTTAAAGACTTCCGAAAACTCAGAAGGCAATAAGCAGTTTTTATTTCCATGGGAAGCATGTTCCAGTTCCGAGTGGTGCCAACGACAACGCTTCTGCCTCCCCAAGAAGAAAGTTTATAAGGGGGCACCACCAGATTTCTGGCTGAGCTGAAACAAAGCATCATCTCAGGAACATACCTTCTCTCAGTTTCTCTCATAAAAAGGCAGGGCCCGATCCTTGAAGCGCTTTGTAAGTGATACAGAGGGCTTTGAACACTATTCTCTTTTGAACAGGTAGCCGGTGTAGGCTCACCAGAGCGTGAGAGGCTGAATGAAATCTGTGGATTTTAAGTAGCAACCTAACCACCGGATTTTGAAGCATCTGAAGATTTTCAGGGCCTTTTTTGGCAGGTTCTGATACAGGCCATTGTAATAGTCTACTCCAGACATTACAAGGGCCAGAGCAACTGTCTCCAGCAAATTCGATGGTAGAAACTGAGCTATTTTGTTAATAACACATAGCAAATAGAAGGAGGTGGAAATAACCTTACTTACTTGATCTTTGTAGGTGAGTCAATTATCTATCAATATTGCCAGATTTTTCATTTTTTCCTCTGGCACTGGGAGCTGACCTAATTCATCTGGCTACCATGATGGGTTCCAGAAAGAAGTGTTATTTCTGAATAGGATGATGTCAGTTTCTTGAGGAATTAGGCTTAAGGCAGTTATTGTCCATCCATAAGCTCACTGCCTTCATACAGTTGCGGCAAGTGTTGTTTAGACCAGGATCTTTACTGGATAGAGAGACAACGATCTTGGTAACGTCTGTGTATGATACTAGCGACAGCCCAAAAGATTTCACCAGGCTGCTAGTGGAGTTACATAAATATTGAAGAGGGTTGGACTTGACAATGACCCCTGGGGAACAACGCAAGGAAGAGAAATCGGTTGAAAAGTATATTACTCCAGGGTCACCGTTTGCACTCGCTCTGTCAGAAAAGATTTAAATAACGACAGTGCCATGCCACCTTTTTCCACACAATCTAACTGGTCAATAAGAAGATCTGATTGATCATGTCGAAGGCCGCCGTCAAGACAAGTAGGTAGAAGGCAGCATTAAGCCCTCCATCTACTGTGGTCCTGACCACCTCGGTGGCTACAATAAGGGCTGCTTCTGTGGAATGTCCCTTGCAGAACCCAAATTGAGAATCATCCAATAGATGATTATTGTCCAAGAATGCAGATAACTGAGAGTTCATTTCGCTCTGAATCCGCTTGGCTGGAAATGGGAGCCTAGAAATTGGCCTTAAACTATTGGGATCTAGAATATTCAAATTGGCTTTCTTCAGCAACGGAAGAATCAAAGCAGATTTCCACGCCTTGGGAAATACGCCGGTCCTAAAGACCACGTTGAAAATAGGCGTGAGTCGAGAAGCCACTGTGTCAGGAATAAGCTGCAAGATTTTAGGAGGACATGGATCCAAAGTGGAACCTGACCTGGTAGCAAGAACTATCTGTTTAACTTGATCCTCTAAGATCGGTTTAAAGTCAGAGAAAAGAATCTCATATCCATCTCTAAGGTGGACATCATTGATGATCTCAGGCATAGATATAATGGAGAAGAATACGTTAAAAATATTCTCAATTTTGTTCTAAAAGAACAGAGCTAAAGAATTTTAAAAATCCTGGTTATTGCCTTCAGTGTTATTAGATGCAGGAGAGGAAAGTTTAGTAACAGCTTGAAAGAGGGCTTTGGTAGAGCAGCAGGCTGATTTTATGGATCTATTAAAATATTCAGATATTTCCCTGGTGATAGGTTTTTTGTAACCCGCGAGCAATATTTTATAATTCTCTTTTTTAATTAAATTATAATTTTTCTTCCAAATGCATTCTTGTCTACGACATTCCTGCTTGGCTGCCGGAAGAGTCTCGCCAAACCAAAGCAAGGAAGGTTTGCTTCTCCTCTATACTCTCTGATTAATCAGAGCTACTTGATCTGCTGCTTTGGTCAGCCCGGCTGAATAGTTTGCAGACATTACATCAACGTCCTCAATTTCTTCTGAGTTAAGCTCTCTCGCTTCCAAACAATGCCATGCCTGGGAAAGGGTTGATCTACCTGAAGCTTTCTTGGGGGCAGAGCAATTTAGCAGTGTAATCTCCCAGCTGGCTACACTATGGTCTAGTAATAATAGGGAGCAACAGAGGGAAAAATAATAGTCAGGTCGCCCTCCACTCACAAATCACTATAAACAATCAAAGACCTGACTATGCGGGACACCATGCAATCTTTATAATAGGGCTGGTATTGGGGGGTATCCGCCTCTACCCAACAGCTGGTCTACGCACTTTACTGGTCTCTATCCAATCCTACAAACCCGCAATATTTTAATATGTTTTCTTTAAATGTTGGTTTATCAGTCAACTCATTCCCAATATACCCTTAACTAGAAAAGGTGCATACAAAGATACAAAAAAATGTGTGAAGGTGAGAAAGTCCCTCACGTGCGCTACACCAAAGGAGCTACTGGTAGGTTCTCACCAGCTTGCCCACGTTTCTCATCATTGGTAACTTTCTCACCTATTAGAAAAGAAGTGTCCAGTAAAGAGATAAGAGGTGAAAGTAGTGATGTGCATATCAACAAAAGGAAAAAAGACCCCGTAATGTGCAAGAGATAGAAATTATCTCAAATTAAAATTGAGTTCAAACTCACCTAGATGACATTACAGTTTTATTCAGACCCGTGAGTTTACTCAAAATTAAAAACCAACTGCATGTTGCAGACCAATTCAAGATGGGCCCAGGGCTCGAGGTCAAGAGTCACCTCACTGAACTTCTGAGTCTGTACACGGAGTGACTGACAAACACAAACAAACACAAATATGTATCAATTAAAACCACCAACCAGTTTGGACATCCTACATGGTAAGTACTGGTTTTCCGGGTCAACCATTGACCTGGATGTCATCCATTACAATATATATTTACCAGGTGGTAGCCAAGGGTCCTCGTACCAGCTTCCCACCGTGTCAAGGGGTATTTTTCTTTTATATCGTCATGCCCCTACAGCACCCTCCGTTGCCATGAATGCACCTGTGAAAACATATAGCCGCTATTCATTCATTGCCATCTCGCTAATTCAAGTCACAGCTATATTCCCAGCCCGCCGTTTCTAACACGGGTCCTACTCAAATTTCACCCGTCAGTTACAAAATCACTGCAAGTGTACCCGTTCTGCTTAAATATTGTAACTTGTGCCGTCAACTTTAAAAACCTTTCAAAAAAACCTTTTTGAGCGCAGCAGCCCTCACCATCCATATCCACGAGCAAGTCGAGTATCAATGATAACTCTCTGCTCGTCAGCCAAGTACACATACTCTTACCGCATACACCCGTGTATCGAGCTTCGTCTCGTTCCGGCGTGCTACTGCGGGTTCCGACTCGTCTTTTTCAAATGCGTGTACCGGAAGGAATCAGATCACCTCACCTGTGGTCCACATGCAGCCGCGTTAAGCGTGTAAAAACCATGGGCGCCATCTTTGAACGTCTATCGCCCCGTTCTGTCACATCGCTTTTAGCAGCTAACCCTGCCATTATAACCTAGAGGCTTCTACTTTTATCATAGTACATGATCAAGACATTTTTCTTCAGGCAATTGTCAACGGACACTCGTTCTTATCATATTACACCTGTAATACCACTTCTTTGATATTATCATCTGAACTCCGTTCATTAGTGCCCACATCTATCTCATCAGATTTCCTTTGCTAATTCACATTTTGCAAAGGGTTAGTTGCCAGATATTTAACTTATGGGTCTACTAAATCACTAAAAGGTTACTCTATTCAGTGTCGCTTGCCAACCTTCATACTGAAACCTCAGCATTTCAAGGTGTACTGCCAATGCCAATATGAGAGCCATCTCGTATAAACTCTACTTCTTACATTGCTGAGAGCATAGGGCCATCTTTTATTTATAAAAAGTTACAAGTTGAACCATTTCCATCAATCAACTCGAGAAACATCAAGGGCACAACCAACTTGATATCAAAACAGCAGTCCCTACTCCACTCCTGCATACCTGTGAGTAATCAATTCCCACTCCGAACTGATTCATCTACTGACCTTATTCCATTCTATAAAATCATTCAATCCAATTTGGCCAGCCTTTTCAGAATAGATCCAAGGGGCTTCTTTAATGGCGAGCGTCTTTTCAATGTTACATGCCTCTCCCACTACTCTTTCCAGCACAAGCCATTTCAATGCCCTGTAATCATGATGTTGTTCCTGAAAGTGTTGCACCAGCCGTGTGGTTAGTTTTCCAGACTTTATTGTACTCAGATGTTCCTGAATGCGAATTTTAATATTTCGTGACGTTAAACCTATATAGTGTAGCCCGCACTGACACGTGAGTCTGTATATCACACTAACAGTATTGCAGTTACTGAATTTATTCAGATGCCATGTCCTCCCACTCAGCAACTGCACACTATTGGTCTTTTCCATAAGATCACACACTGAGCAACTACCACAGGGGTAGTGTCCAGGTGGGATAGATGTATTTTTGATGCATTGCACAGGCCGTGTATGTACAAGTTTATCCTTTAGGTTACATGCGCGTTTAAACGCGAACCGGGGCTGTTGCATCTTAAAATCAGATGGACAATAATGACCAATGTTTCCTTATAGCTTAACGAATTTTGGTTGACAAAAGGGTCAAAAATCATGACCACTGGCAGGCAATCACTACGCTATCTCTCATTTCGTTCAAGTAGAGCTTCGCGAGGTGTGTTTAAGGCTCTTTTACGAGCTTTATTCACCACCTTCTTTGGATAGGCCCTCTGCATCAATTTGTCAGCTAAATCTTCAGACTGCTGCATATAAGCATTTGTAGTTGAACAATTCCTGCGGTACCACAAAAACTGGCACACAGGAAGGTTGTCACGCAAGGCCCTCGGCTGAAACGACTGATAATGAAGCAACGAGTTTCTATCTGTGGATTTCTGATGTACAGTGGTACATAGCTTATTTTCAACCACTGCAATGTCCAGATCAAGATACACTGCCTGCTGGTTACTAATGGTCCAGGTGAACTTGAGACATATATCCTGACCATTAAGCCAATTCAGGAACTCAAAAAGACAATTTTCTGATCCTGACCATATACATAGAACATAGTCTATATACCTCTTCCAGAGGCAAATATTTCTCTGGAAGGGATTTGATGGATGATGAATATAGTTCTCCTCAAACTGGCCCACATAAATGCAGGCCAGACTAGGCGCGAAAGTTGCACCCATCGATGTTCCGGATACTTGTAAAAACAGCTTGTTCTTATAGCTGAAATAGTTCCGCGTCAAAGCCAACTCTATACATTGTAGCACAAATGACTGGGGGGTATCATAAAACCACTCCTGCGCCCCAAGAGCACGCGCTGCTGCCACCAGCATGGCATCTTGGGGTATGCTAGTATAAAGTGACTCAATATCTATATTCACCAAAAACTGCTGTGTAGAGTCAAATTCTATTTCATCAAGAATATTTAAAACATCAGTCGTGTTCTGTACATAGGAAGGCTGTTTTAACACCGCCTCCCTCAAGAAAAAGTCTGCAAATTGTGACAAAGGCTCAAGGACAGATTGTATTCCCGATACTATCGGGCGTCCGGGGGGCGGTCATTTACCCTTATGAATTTTCGGCAGTATGTAGAATGCCGGTGTCCTGGGTTTGGTGTTTATTAAAAAGTCTGCCTCCTTGCCAGTAATCCATTTTCTTTCTTTTGCCTGCATAACCATTATTTTGATCAACTCTTGAAGCTCACCAACTGGATCACAGGGGAGTGGTTGATAATTTTCACGCACCCCAAGAAGTCTCAGGACTTCAGTTTCATAGTCACTTGTGTTCATGACAACTACTGCCCCGCCCTTATCTGCACTTTTTATCGTTATAGCATTGTTGTTCTGCAAACTTTTGATTGCCTGCCAATCATCACGGCTCATGTTATTAAAAATGTGTTGTCTCTCTGACTGTTCCAATGTAGTGATGTCATCAAGCACCCGTTGCTCGAATACCAGCACCTCTGGTCCTACTGACGAACTAGGCGGACAAAACTGAGAGAGGCGATGTAAATTCGTTGAAAACAACGAGGGTGGGTCAACATTCTTGTTAGCAAATTTGTTTTTAATCTTGATCTTCCTCATTGCCTCATGAAATTCCATTCTACATTTAAAGGAATCATGTCGGGGGGTTGGGACATATCCCAAACCCTTATTCAAGACCCGTACCTCGCTGGGTGTCAAAGCGTGATCTGATAAGTTGACCACTATATTGGTCACAGAGGGATCCTGCCCCGACTGTGGGTTATCCATGGCGAGTAGGTTGTCCATGACTGGTCTTGATTCTGGCGTGCACGCCCTCTGCCTCTCTGTCCTCCCCCTCTGTTGCCCCTCTGATTCTGTCCTAAAAAATACCTCAATAGGGCTCCTAGATCTTCATTGGACTTAGCTTGGGGGTTGAATCTCACTCTACTTTGATTTGAGGACTGTGCACCTGTGTCTTCTTCCTCGCTAGAGGTATTATCAAACGTCCAATTCTGAGGAGTTCTCCTAGCCTGTTGACGCCCACCCCTCTGATAGTTTGATTGTGGTGCTTGTTCGCTACCTGACTGGTAATATTTATCCTCCACGTAGGGAAATGCCCACTCGTGGGAATACCTATCTAGATTGCGTTAAAGCCCTTTTATCTTTTGATTAACCATGTAATTTTTGTAGTCTGCAAGATCCCCTTGGATCCGCAACAACTGCTCCTTTGTATCAACAATGGTTGTGTCCCTCTTGATGGTCTCTTCAAGTTCTAAAATCTCCTTTAACAATTCCTCGTTAAGTCTTTTAGCTGAGTTTATAATTAAAATAAGCCAGTCCCGGGTACATTTATTCGCAATGTAACTTCAATCAACCCGGAACTTGGTATCTTCTAAGAAAATCCTTGGCTCTATTCTTACCAAAAGACTAGCTGGGGCGGCACCTGCTCGGAGATATTCTGTCATTAACGCCCCATGTACGGCCACCCTTACTTGGCGTTTTATTATGTTACTCAACTTTTCCCATTCCTCTCTAGCTGAAGTTGTATTAATCAGAGGAGAGTCTGGGAACAGTGAAGGGCCAGATAGTATTGAGGCAATCTGATCATCAGTGAATGCTAAACAGTTCCTGTCCATCCTACCCCGTCAAGGTTGCAGTTACTGTTTACATGTATTCACAGGTGTATACAGGCCCGAAAGGTGTCTGCCAGTACTCTGATTAAAACTATATTGTAAATAAAGGACTCCAATCTGGTTGGTACACAGTCCAGATATATTTAAAAATGCTCTCACGGCTGATCCGCCGTTCACAAGTCAAGTAATAATAGGGAGCAACAGAGGGAAAAATAATAGTCAGGTCGCCCTTCACTCACAAATCACTATAAACAATCAAAGACCTGACTATGCGGGACACCATGCAGTCTTTATAATAGGGCTGGTATTGGGGGGTATCCGCCCCTACCCAACAGCTGGTCTACACACTTTACCAGTCTTTATCCAATCCTACAAACCCGCAATATTTTAATATGTTTTCTTTAAATGTTGGTTTGTCAGTCAACTCATTCCCAATATACCCTTAACTAGAAAAGGTGCATACAAAGACAAAAATAATGTGTGAAGGTGAGAAAATCCCTCACGTGCGCTACACCAAAGGAGCTACTGGTAGGTTCTCACCAACTTGCCCACGTTTCTCATCATTGGTAACTTTCTCACCTATTAGAAAAGAAGTGTCCAGTAAAGAGATAAGAGGTGAAAGTAGGGATGTGTATATCAACAAAAGGAAAAAAGACCCCATAATGTGCAAGAGATAGAAATTATCTCAAATTAAAATTGAGTTCAAACTCACATAGATGACGTTACAGTTTTATTCAGACCCGTGAGTTTACTCAAAATTAAAAACAAACTGCATGTTGCAGACCAATTCAAGATGGGCCCGGGGCTCGAGGTCAAGAGTCACCTCACTGGACCTCTGAGTCTGTACACGGAGTGACTGACAAACAAACACAAATATGTATCAATTAAAACCACCAACCAGTTCGGACATCCTACATGGTAAATACTGGTTTTCCGGGTCAACCATTGACCTGGATGTCATCCTTTACAATATATATTTACCAGGTGGTAGCCAAGGGCCCTCGTACCAGCTTCCCACTGTGTCAAGGGGTATTTTTCTTTTATATTGTCATGCCCCTACAGCACACTCCATTGCCATGAATGCACCTGTGAAAACATATAGCCGCTATTCATTCATTGCCATCTCGCTAATTCAAGTCACAGCTATATTCCCAGCCCGCCGTTTCTAACACGGGTCCTACTCAAATTTCACCCGTCAGTTACAAAATCACTGCAAGTGTACCCGTTCTGCTTAAATATTGTAACTTGTGCCGTCAACTTTAAAAACCTTTCAAAAAAACCTTTTTGAGCGCACCAGCCCTCACCATCCATATCCACGAGCAAGTCGAGTATCAATGATAACTCTCTGCTCGTCAGCCAAGCACACATACTCTTACCGCATACACCCGTGTATCGAGCTTCGTATAAAGATTGCATGGTGTCCCGCATAGTCAGGTCGACAGTTAGAAAAATTACTATCAAGGGTATGTCCCGCAACATGAGTAGGACCAACCACACGTTGTACCAGACCAAATACTGGCAAAATGTCAATGAGTGTTTCCGTGTCATGGTCATTTCGGTTATCTAAATGAAAGTTCAAAACACCCTTTATTGTGAAATCTGATGTGAGCAAGGATGACTCTAAAAGGGGACTGATGACGTCAGGAAAATGGGCTCTTGGTCCTACTAGCCTATACAACAAGATTCCATTAAACAATTGAATTTTAGTAAGCTCTAGGTTAAATATGAAGCCTTTATATCGGATTAGGGGCGAGAGTGAACCTACCGGAGAAGACATCGTAGTATATAACCGCTAACCCCCCTCCTTTTTCATGCTCTGTATCCTGTCTGTGTATGAGACCGCCGGCTGGAACCACTGTGGTCATTTCTGGGCCTGACTACTTCTCAGCCCACCTTTCAGTGACAAACAAAAGGTCTAACTGATGGGTTTTTACAAAATCCTCTTCAAAATGATGTTCGGCCTCTTCAAAATGATGTTTGATTAAAGACCTGCCATTTAAAAGTGCACATTTGACTTTAGGACCAGAATTCAAAGATATATCTGGCAAGTTCGAACCTGAGAGAGGAGACGCTGTCAACGGATCATGAGTGCTCTGATGGATGAATTTAGTATTACAGACTTGGCAGGTAGCCCCTGAAACATCTGAGGCTACAGGGCAGAATTTAGGACAATCCAAAACCCTTACCTGACAAATTCAAAGCCATCAAGGCTTCCCTAATAGACACATAGGGAAAGGCAACTGCATGTCATTTCACAGAGGGGTGGACACAGCAGTGGATGTATCAATGAGGTTCTGTTTCAGAAGGACATAACCTGGTAATCACAGGACTTTGTCAGATGAGGAGCGATGTACATCTCTCTGTTTGGGTGGACAAACCCAAATGCTGTAAGTGAGAGGGAGAAACACTAGAGAGCACTGGGGGGACTCTGCGTCAACTATTCCGTTGATGTAAGAGTTAGACAACATCACCACAGTAGAAAGACATTACATGTGGCAAAACAGTCACACAAGGGCTTTTTATATGTACACAACCTCCACCTACGTCTCATCAGCTGCCTCTCAGTGCATCCGCAAGGCTGGTTCAGGGCTGCTTACTCCTGCTTTATTCTTAACCTGCCCGGTCATCCTGCTTTTCAAAGTCTTACTTTCCATGGAAAGTTGCAGCCACAATTGTCTCAACCTTTCCAGGGTTGTTGTGGTCTACAGATCCAGTTCCCCATCACAGTGCACTATTTAAGAACGGTGTCCAGATCTCTCTGTTCATTTCCACAAAAAAGTCCTTGAGCTGTGTGACTGTGTTTAGTGCTTTCTTCCTACACATGATCTAAGCCCCCTTCCCGTTATCACGTGTATTTACAAACTGACCTCCTTCAATGAACGGTGTGCAGGGACACCAATAGCAACACCATCACATAGCAGATATAGGGCAACTCACATAATCACCCTCTCACACACTGACCATGATGTTAAGGGCATCAGTTGTCGCCTACTACGCCAGCAATGTTGTCACACTTTAAGCGCTCACTGTTGACATTTGGTGTCATCTGCAGGTCCCAAGATTGAATTTTAGTAGGACCAGCTAATTGTTTCGAGGTTGAAACATTCAGCACCATTAAAATGAGTAATAGTAACACCGCAATGTAAAAACCATGAGGTCATCAACATTTTGCCATCCACTGGCAATTGATTCATAGTAATTGCCAGTCTGGAGATGTTAACTTTTATGGCACTTTTTATGGCACTGTCACACTGACTGCGACTAGTGTAACCCAAACGCTCATGTGATAACCCTACTTTGTGTGCTCACTCTCTTCACTAATGCTAGCTTTAGCCACTCCTCTGATCACTTTCCTTGCCAATCTTTTTTGTTACTTTTAAGTGCATTGCTACTCACGTGCCTGCAAGCACTTCTATAGACGCGGCACCATTTAACTTGAAGCCACAGCTCAAAGTTAGTTCATTTACGATCACTTAAAATGTGCAGTCTATGCTGACCGCTGTCTTCAAGACCTTTCTGAAAAGTGCATTTATCTGGAATGCACATTTGTTTTGGTAAGTGGGCTCATATTTATGAAGCCTTTTCCTTGTCCCTGCGTCAAGGAGGGCGATGCAAGACAACGCAAAGGCTTCACTAATATTTACAGACCCATGCAAGGCCTGATTTGTGTGGCCTTGCGTGGCTTTGGAAAGAAAGGTGACACAAGGCAGCTGCTTTCGCTGTGTTACATTACATTTCAACTTGGAAGGAGTTCCATGGGTGGAGCATGAGCATTCCTTTGCATCCACCCAAGGATTGTAGCACATTCCCAGATTTACAAAGACTTGTAAACCTGGGTGTGCGTCAAAATTCTACACCTTCTCAAGTGAGGCGTAACGAGGAGAAATATTATTTCTCCTTGTTATTTCCTCTTTCCACGTGTGCTGCACACATAGAAAGAGGAAAGTGCCTCTAAGTCTTTTTTTGTCCTTTCCTGCACAAAAAGAATTTTGCCTGAAATGCAGGCACCCTTGCACTACAGTGCAATGGAGTCTGCGTTGGCTCTAGTCAGCACACAGCGTGCTAGCACTAGGAAGCAGCTGAAATGTGTCATATCTTAGTTGATATGGCACATTTCTGCTGTCTCCTTTTCATGCAACGCAGCACCTCAACTTTGCTTGCGGCCCTGTATTGCGTTAAAAATTAGTAAAGCTGCCCCCGGACTTTAGCTTCAGTATAGTTCTACTATATTATGCCTGTGCAGACATCTAAGCAGTTTTTTCTGTGTCTTTCCTGAATAATATAGAAGGGCTTGACCTCGTTTAAACCTAACATTTTCGGATCTTGTACCATCAGCTCATCCCTTTTATAGGTATTTTAATTTACTGTAGGTTTTATAGCGTTTCCTACTGAGACTTCTATTATGGCTCTTAGGAGCTCTTTTGGCGATTGGGTAAGAGGTACCCCCTTTAGTGTATATGTCTGAGAGTGTGAGTCTATAGCGTGGCCTATGAGGAAAGCTTTGGGAGCTGTGTGTGTGTGTGTGGATCAAAGGTGTGTTTCAATCCTGTTGTGACAAGTTTGTTGCTGAGCATTAGCATAAAGTGAGACAAGGCCACTAGGACTTCGCTTACAAATGACTGATAGGTGGGTGATCTGTGTTTCTTTGTGGAAGAGTATGAGTGGTGTTTTATGTGTTTGGGAACATCCAGATCTCTAGTGCTCTTCAAAATTCAGAGAATCATTGGAGATAGCTTCTTCTGTCTGGGTGACCATTTCAGAGCTTGGGCTTCTGTAGGTAGAGTCAAGCACTAACAATGCAGCACTATGATATTGGTCAGAAGTGAGGCCTGTCTGGATCTGAGGGTCCTTTTTGGGTGGTTAATGTGAATAGTCAAGTCTAATGGATACCCTGGAATCTAAGGCAGGGAACCGTGAATAAAATATGTACTGCCACAGGAAACTAGTTGAGACCTTAAAGGCCAAGGCAGATTTGATCAGGCATGCTGACGTGTAGATGTTATCTGGCAGCTAGTCCTACTGGCGTCTTTAGAGACGAAAGGGAGAGCCCAATGTAAAATGTTAGTGTTATTAAAGCAGAGCAGGACCACGCTGATGGTGATTTATACCATGTGTAGGAACCTAAGGTGGGGAAAGATACAATACAGGGTTCACATGGGGGAAAGCAGGATTAAAGGTCACCTGAGTGTTCTGTGGCATAATAGTGACTCATCCTTGCTATATTATGGCCATTCTTGGTAACATTCTGACTTTCCATACATAAAAGTGCCCCATCTTTACTATATTGAGAAATATTTTGGTAACACTCTTGTCTATTCCTTGCATAATAGTGGCCTATCCATGACATATTGGGGCCATGTCGACATTACTTTGGCTGTCTATGACATAATGAGTTCCCTGATTAAATATCGATGTAAAAAATATAGTTTACAAAAATATTGTGGTAAAAATATCGAATACAAAAATATCGACTCCCTATACTTAAACAGGTAAGTACAATAATATCGATACAAAAATATCGAAGTAAAAAATATAGATGTAAAAAATATCGACTTAAAAAGATATATAACTTAAATAAAATATATTAAATAATATTAATATTTTTAACAAAATAAATTACATTTAATATATATTTTAACTAAATATAACAAATAATTAATTAAATAAAATATAAACACACAAAAATGTGTACAAATACATATATTTACTTAAAAACATTTTATTAACTATTATCTTTACTTAATTTATAAACTTTTTAAATTATATAAAAATAAAATATATACATATATGAATAATTTAAAATAAAATAAAACATTCTATAATTAATTAACACATTAAACTATTAAAAGAAATATTAAAAATACATTTTGCAACACAATAAATACAACAGTAGGGAAAATGTTGGATAGCAGAGGGGTAAAAATTACTATTCCCATTCCAGTGAGTGCAAAAGCAGGGAAAGTGCTGGATAGCGGAGGGGTAAAAATTACTATTCCCACTCCAGTGAGTGCAAAAGCAGGGAAAGTGTTGGATAGCGGATGGGTAAAAATGACTATTCCCACTCCAGTGAGTGCAGCAGTAGGGAAAGTGTTGGATAGCGGAGGGGTAAAAATTACTATTCCCACTCCAGTGAGTGCAGCAGTAGGGAAAGTGTTGGATAGCGGAGGGGTATAAATTACTATTCCCTCTCCAGTGAGTGCAACAGTAGGGAAAGTGTTGGATAGCAAAGGGGTAAAAATTACTATTCCCACTCCAGTGAGTGCAACAGTAGGGAAAGTGCTGGATACCACACCAATAAAAAAATAAACATCAACATTTTTATTAAATTTTATTTCCATTAGTAACACAATTAATATTGAAATTTAAATATATTATTATTTACAAAAAATAATAAACATTCATTAATTACACATTGTTTAACACTATAATATCCACAACACACATCTAAAATTAATTACACAATTACAATTAATAATTACTAATTAATTAATTCAAATTAATTAACAAATTAATTAATACAAATCAATTAACAAATTAATTAATGCAAATTAATTAACAAATAATTAATACATCATCAATAAAAAATAAATTACTTCCCACCATTTACACCTATAAAAACCACAACACACACCTAAAATTAATTAAACAATTAACATAATTAATTATTCATTAATTAATTTAAAATAATTAACAACTTTATAACTCTTATAACATCACAATTATACAATTATGAATAAATATAAATTATTAAATACATTTCATATAATTAAATTACTTCCCACCCTATTCCCCTATAAACCCACAACCCGCTACGGAACTAAAAATGCAAAATTCAATTTAAAAAAAATTATTAACTAATATAAATAATAAATAAAATCTATATAATTAAATTACTTCCCACCCTATTCCCCTATAAACCCACAACCCGCTACGGAACTAAAACGCAAAATTCAAGTTAAAAAAAAATATTAACTGCTAAAATTTTAACACATATAATAAAAATGCAAACAATTCTCATACAAAATACTAAAATACATAACATTAATAATGAAGAGATATTTTTAACAACTATGGGGGTCATTACGATGGCGGGCGGAAGCACAACCGCCGTGCTGGCGGATGCAAAAACCACCAGTTACCGCCGGCACGCAGCAGTCCACACGCCCGCCCAATTACAATGCGAAAAGTAGGCCAAACACCGCCGGCAAGCCAGCAACACCGTCCGCCATCAAAGTGCGTCCGTACACGTAGCGGCGCAGCACAATTGACACACACCGTCCGACGAAATCACGTCCCGCCCGGCGTATAAATTACGATGCCGCAAACAAACGGCTCCCACGGCTAAGAGACACCGTACGACAAACCGAAGCGGTAACACGGACGCCGAGCACGGACAACGAAGAAGCGGCTCCCCGAGCATGAATCCAGCACTGCAGGCCCTCCCCATGCTCTTGCTGATGCACCACCAAGGACGCAACGTACCGCGGAGACGCAGGTAGGCACACACACAACAAGTGCCACGCAAACAGCGCACACAGTGCAAGGGCGGAAAAAGCGGACAACCCCCACCCCCGCGTGTACACTACACATCCACCATTGCATCCACATATGACACACAGGCCAAATCGTAACATCGCGTAACACATGTGTACACACCACCTGGGACTAGGAACCAACCACCCCGTCACGGCCCCAAAGCGGCGATGACGCCGCCACACATGCGCACAACGCAGAGGCCAACCGCAGCGCCATGCATGCGTCGCACACAGACACAGGGACACAACCAAGCAGCACACACATCAGCCCCACCCCGAACGCACATGACACGTGACAGGCCTGCCACAGACATGTCCCCAACGCCCAATTCACGGACAACACCCAACGCCACACAACCGACGCACACATGTCAGTGAAGTCACGCAACAGCAGGACACACCCCAGTGTAACAAACATGGCGTAGCACACAGCGGCGGCAACACCAACTAGGAGAAGCAGGGCCCCTTCGGGAAGAGGAACGCCAGTACCACACTGAAACACGCATACCACCCTGCACATATGAACAAGACATATAAAACGGAACACCAAAGAGCCCGGGGACCGACAACAGGTGGCCCAAGAATAACATTCACACACAAGGCCCAACGCAGAGCGGAAAGGCAGCCTGCCGCCCACACAAGGGAGAGCAGACAGCACTGAATGACCTTCCATTCCAACTCCGAAACCACAGCCCTACGAAAGAAGCCGGTGAATACAGCCATTGTCCAAGAAAAGACCAACACAGGCATGCCGAGGAGACCGACCACAGGGCAGATAGCGCATATCACAGAAGCACACAACGGACGGGGAAGAAAAAGAAAACACTCCCCATGTCGGCCACATGCAAGTTAATTGGAAGGAGTCACACATCACTGACCTTGAACTGTCTGAGAAGCATGTGGGATGAGGGCCCGTGTCCTCCGCACAAGCCAACAGAACACAAGTCCTGTCTCCCTACGACTACACAGAGCTCACAGCAACCTCGGAGCGTGCACATTGCAGACTGCACACACAGCCGGAGCACGCCACCACAACGCACCGCTGCGAAATGGCAACCGCAACACACCTACCCAACTACGCCGGACAGCTCAAGCTGTACAAAACCAACCTGATACATATATTGGGATGCGATCTCCTGTCCCTGCTGAACGTAAGTTACCGACTGACTTACCGCATCACATTGTTTAGCTGCGTCATGCCCGTCTTCTACTGTCGGAGGTGTCCCTACCAGCATCCCGTGGAGATGTGCCTCTCCAACCCGGCATGTCTAAAGGCGGACCTGCTACCACTACTCCTCCCTCTGGACGCACACGACAGGGCCTGCTCTGCCTATGGGGGCATGGCGTATGTGGCCAACATCGCACCCGCACTGAAATGGGACCACTGTGCCTCCACACGACGGATCATCGAGAACAGCTACATCGAATGTCACCCAGCATGCCCCATCATGGTCCTCCAAGGGACAACTTACGAACAACACCTTGACAGCCACCATCCGCTACATTGGCTGGCAAACATGTACACCACCAATGACATAGAAGCCCTGCTGGGACGGCATCGCATACCTGACAACCTGTAAATTCGTCGGACCACAACGCAGGTTCCCCGATTGACCTATGATGTCCAACCCCGCACCCATGCTTAGCTTCCGCACGGACTGGCCAGTCACCACCACAACAGCCATACCAAACGACCGGCAACTGTAACCACACCATCAACGACATCGCCATGACATCGGATATGACCGGGACATGCACACTGTTCCCCATCACATCCAGGAACACCGCATGCATCGTGGGAGGCAGTGGCATGGGCTCTGTGTATCGCACCCACATGGACGGAACTGCACGAACAACCAGGACACGACATGGATCCAGCGCACATGGACACACACACCGCTCAGTGGACATGAATAGGTCGCCTGGAGTCTGTGGGTGCAGCACCCCTCCCACCCCCGCCCCGGGAATCCCATACCAGGACCTTTGCATGGACGACAAGTGCATACAACAACAACACGACCCCAGTGACTGTGACATGTCCAGTAACCACCACAGTGCAACAACAAGTGGCACGCCGCTGCATGCACGCAAGCACATGCCCTGATGTCATCTCACATGCACGCGTGCATGAGGAACAACCGCAGCAAACCTGTCACATGGAACTGAGATGGACTGTGCCCATGATGCCAAGCGGTCTGGTAGGCTACATGTATACCGTCTGTGTCAAAGTCCGCAGCTCCGCAGCTATACGTAAATGTACATTAGCACAGCCTTGGCCAAGCAGATGTAACTCTGAAGCCCACATCCCACATGCAACAGCCAATCACATGTAACCCCACACCCTATCCCATTTGCAATCATGCTCAGTATATCCTCAACATGTATTCCGCTGCCAGTAGTGTCCACTATACTGCATCACAGAGGACAGAAGACTCAATATAATGTTTGAAACCAAAACTGTCTCCGCTCACTCATTTCACAAGTACGAATGAGAGAGGATGAGAGTATGTGAAGTACACGGCAGTCATGACATGACCATGTAGTCCACTGGTATTGGATGTCAACGCAAATGAGTAGCACAACTGTGGAAGACACACATGTGTCGTGTGAAGTCGTATGGACGCAGTGCTCAGGTGGGTGGGTGTGACGGGTAGATGCGCACATGCCAAGTTGGAGCACGCCGTGTTGGGAGGGGTCATGAACAGTACACCACCGCTTCCCTGGGCATTGTGAGAGGACACCTGTCGGGGGGAGTGAACACGTGTGTGCACAGCAGCCGGGCACACGTACAAGCGGTACCAGGCGCACCTCAGCCCACCCTCTGTGGACAAGCTGGATCCTGTTGTGCGCCCGCCATGCCCCTTGACAAGGCACACACAGCCCCAGTCGACCAGGTGTAACCCCAACATAGTCAATCCGCACAGGCGATACAGGGCACGGGATGGCAGTGGAGCATGGTGTGTGAGAGGTCTCCTCGCGCTCCTCCTGGTCATATCACGCAGGCAATAGAACCTCAACGTCTAGCATGGCACAAGTCAAATGGAAGTGTAGGGGGACGCACCACAGCACGAGCAGCACTGACGTCACGGGAGGTGGCTCGCACCATCCCATCCATTGCTCATTATACCAACCACGCCACATGCCATTGCGACTAAGTGCAAGCGCGTGCGCCACCACCCCCGAGCCCTCCCCAGAGAGGCCAAAGAGTGAATGTGTGGGCCATCAGTCACAGACGGACGCGGCATGGCCGCAAGGGCAGCCACAGCCACTGGGTGTCGCAGGTGGCGGATCCGGAAGGCGAAGACTGTGATGCATAGTCCATGCAGGCCGGGTCTCCATTTGGGGCACCACGCAGGTGGACGGCGTCCCGCAACACATCATACCCTGAGACAGCCCACTCGTGCAACTGGACCCACACATACACTCCTTGCCCTCTCTGGTGCGAGCTTGGGGCTGCCTGTGCAAGCGCTAGCCTCGCAGGTGCACATGCATATTGGGGGAGCGAGGGGAGGACATGAGGGCTGGGGCGAAGATGACTGTATCACTGTCAGTGAGTACAAGGGATGACCCAGATGTGGAAAGGAAGAGACGTGTCCCGTGTGTACTGCAACTAGTCGCCAATCCAACTACCCCCCATGTCCGGAATGTAAGCCCGCACCTAGGCCCGCCCATCCGCCACATCGAATATACCACCAGCACGACAACCTTCCCATTCGAAACACTGACTGGGGGTGGCGACCAGTGAACAATCATGTGTAGCCTACCCACGCGTACATGTGGGCCCTCCATGATCCATGTCACCTGCGGCAAAGTCATGACATGCGCAATGAGGGAAGTGAGGAGAGCTGTCCGCCCCACGCACAGAAGGTGCATCAGCTCCACAGACCCAGCAGCGAGTCCAGCAGGGGTCACATGTGCAGGGGCAGCTGTGCCTGGTGTGAAGGCACATGCATATAGACAGCACATCGACCAATGTGTAGTCTGCCCACATCTACAGTCCATCATCATGCGGACATAGGAATTGAACACAGGGCAACACATCTTAGTGGGTGCACCCACCGTGACCAACAATGCGCAATCATCGACGTACCCGCCCTGTGCATGGCCCCCCACCCAACGGAGGCACATCCAGTGCCACCATCCCACACACACAAGCCTTCCACGGAACATGCTGTGTCCAATGGTCAGTACAGAGTCAGCGCCCATCTGGTGGATCCTGAACAGGAGACACATGCACACACATGCCAGCTCCCACTATGTACGTCTGCCACCTGGCACGTGCAATGTAACCTCTCACCTGTGACGTGTGACTGCAAGCACACAGCCGTCTTGGCATGGGGCTGTCAATGTGGACACCTGTCAATGTTTCGGGAGGTGTGATCCGTACAGTGCTGTACATAGGGTGCGGTGCTGACACCTACTACTGTCTCATATCCCCTCGTGCCACAGGTCCCACTTGTTTTGGCCGCTCAGCCTGTGCCCACATCGTCGTCGTCGTGTGCCATACTCATCCAGCCTCGGAAGCAGTTCCATGCTCAGCAGACATTCATGTTGCCGTGGCGTTGCCGCTTGACGAATATGCAGTCAGTCCCCATCAGCACGCCCCGCAAGTCATTGGGGCCTAGATCCCCATGTGCATGCACATGGCAGTGGTTTGTATCACTAGCCATTGCCATTGTTGGGAGACCTGTGTAAGTGTATTGTGGCCGTGCCGTCCCAGCTTGACAGCTGGGCTGTGGCTCATGTGCTTGCTCAGTCATGTCAGTGATGTGTATGCGAAATTGCTATGTGTTGTGTTGCTTTGACATGTGTCCACTGCCATTTTCCCTAGGCGGAGACCGAACATTGACCGCCCATACCAATTGCTGGCGGACATGGACGATACAGAGGTCATTAGGAAGTTTCGGCTGGACAGGCCAACCCTGCATCGACTGTGTGCCATGTTGGAACCCCATCTCCGTCCCCGCAGGGTGTATCCGACAGCTGTCACCCCCACGGCTAAGGTGATGGCCGCCATGCATTTCTTCGCCACTGGGTCATTCCAGCACACAGTGGGCAGTGGAGGAGGGATGTCCCAGCCCATGTTCAGCAAGGTGCTGAGGGATGTACTGGCAGCCATGATGCTGTACCGAAACAGGTACATCCGCTTCCCCAGGGCTCGTGAATTGGCGGCAGTGAAGGGTGCATTCTATGCCCTTGGCAGAATCCCACACGTCGTTGGAGCCATTGACTGCACACATGTTGGCCTTGTTCCACCACAGGCCACTGAGCACCTGTACCGAAACAGGAAGCACACGCACTCCCTGAATGTGCAAGTGGTGTGCCTTGCGGACATGGTGATCACCCACGTGTGTGCAAAGTTCCCAGGCTCGGCCCATGACGCACACATAATGCGCAACAGCATCTTGCCACGACTGATGTCCAATCTGCAACAGGATCGTGGCTGTATTGTCGGTGAGTATGTGGAGTGGTGTAGCGTGCTGGTTGTGCGATGCTGTCCCCTGTCCAGTTGGAATAGCAACAGTTCTCTGTGTCCCTCACACCCAGGTGACTCTGCGTACCCGAATGGGGCATGGCTGCTCAGTCCATTGAGGAATCCTCGCACCCCAGCAGACGATCGCTACAATGAGGCACATGGGAGGACCAGACGTGTGGTCGAGCGTACCTTTGGCCTCCTCAAGTCCAGGTTCAGGTGCCTGGACCGCACCGCGGGTGCGCTGGCGTACTCCCCACAGAAGGTGTGCCAGATAGTGGTGGCGTGCTGCATGCTGCACAATCTGGCCATTCGGAAGCAGATCCCCCTCATCGTGGATGACGGAGATCAACCAGGGCCCCAGCCCGCAGACCAGGACAGCTCGAGTGAGGAGGACAGCGGAGAGGAGGAAGCTGGTAATGTGCGGCAGCAGCTCATCGCCCGCTACTTCACTTGGCGGTGAGTGTCCATGTACGACGGCTGATGTGGCTGTATCTGTGCAGGTGTGTGTGTGCTGTGTCAGGGTGGCCGTTTGTTCACTGCGTGCTGTGTGTCAACGCTCCATGGCCAGGGTAGTATGCCACTGT
Organism: Calotriton arnoldi; assembly: GCA_963921515.1. Taxonomy (NCBI): domain Eukaryota; kingdom Metazoa; phylum Chordata; class Amphibia; order Caudata; family Salamandridae; genus Calotriton; species Calotriton arnoldi. The sequence continues at coordinate 4,440 of CAWUFW010020439.1, read as the reverse complement.
TGGTGGCTGTGGCATTGTGCCCTATTGCTCTGTGCGATGTGTGTACATTGCTTGTAGTTGTTGACATGTACTGTGTGATGGGTGTGTGACACACTCATTGAATGTGCTCCTGTTCTGTCTCCCACCCCTAGGTCCCTACAGGCCCTCCGGTTCCATTGCCATGCCACGCATCAGGTGCCTTTCCGCCCAAGGTGGCCGTTGTATTCCGTACAAATAAAACACAGGGCACAAACAGCAGTTTGTGTAAGAGGTGCATTTATTTCAAACTGTGACATGTGATTGTGTGTAAGGTGATGACAAAAGTGGTGCGTGCAGTGACAATGAGCTGTCGGTCATGGCTGCGTGATGCTCAGGGTGTACCCACTGGTTCTATGTCCATGGTCCAACAGACACATGCCATCCAGATGGCTGTGTGGAGTGGGATCGTAGTCCAAGTCAATGCAGTGGGTGGTCAAGGAAGGCTGGCTGGCTGCCTCACTTGCGTCTGGAGCGTGCGAAGTCCTCCCGTGAGATCTGTTTCCACTTCGGACGGCCCCTTCCACGTTTGCGAGGGGGGGTGCCTGCTTGCGACCTGCTGGTGGTTGAGGTGTGCTCACTGGCTGTGGACGCAGGGGAACTGGACACAGCTGCACGACCCTGCGCCCGGCAGGTGGTGGCGGTGGTGGAGCTGCTGTCCCTGGCTGTGACCTCACCACCAGCTGGCCCATGAGGTCCACGAGTTGGCCCATACGGGCGTCCATGGACCTCAGCACCCCCAGCACCTCCCGCGTGTCTGAAGCAGACCTGGCCCATTGTCCTTGGGCCTCTTCATAGGCCCCAAGGACTCTGGCCATTTGAGGCAGGGCATGGCTCCCAGGGGAGACTTGCGTTTCCCTGACCCTGCTCCTCCTACCGGTACTGCTGCCACCGGCCTGCCCACTAGCCACATTGCTCACCACGGTCCTCGCTGTGGCTCCCAGGGTGGATCCAGTCGGCCGGGCCACCACCTGCGCTGGGGCTGGTGCCAGCGAAGACGTGGTGGTGGTGGCGGCGGTGGTGGTCGGTGCGGCGATGGTGGCGGTTGCGGCAGTGGTAGTGGCCGCAATGACCGTGGGTGTGGCCGCAATGACCGTGGGTGTGGCCGCAATGTCCGTGGGTGTGGCCGCAACGACAGTGGCAGCAGGGGGCTGGGAATGTTCAGCAGCCCAGGATGATGGGTTGGTGGGTAGGAGGGGTCCTGGGGAGCGGCTGGGCCCTGCCACACCAGATGGGCCTGCTTGGTGGTCCGTGTCCGAAGAGGAGGACAGATCCTCCACATCCGTGTGTCCTCGTTGGGGGCTTGTAGGCTGGCTGTGCTGGCTGCTGTCTCCATCCCCAGCATCCAGCAGTTCGTCACCTGTGGAGAGAATGAGATTTGTTATTGTGTTGCACCTGGCGAAGTATGTATTTGTCGTCTGACATTAACAGTTCGTGCAATCTCGTACATGGGTTTCCCGGAGGCGTGTGTGTGGCTGTACCATTTGTAGTTGTGTGTGCTTGGCAATGGGACTGTGTGCTGTGCACATGTGGCATGGGACGGATTGGCCATGCCGATGGGTGTGTTGCTGTGCCCCTACTTATTGTGACTCTGGTGTATGCGGGCTCCTGGCCCATCCTGGGTCTGGTTTGTACTTTGCTTTTGGTGTTCAAATGGGACGCTTAGGAACGCATATGGCTACATGGGGGCCATGCCCCAGATTCGCATTTGGGAGGGAATATGCTTTTGGGGTTCAAATGGAACGCTTAGGAACGCATATGGCAACATGGGGGCCATGCCCCAGATTCGCATTTGGGAGGGAATATGCTTTTGGGGTACATGCTGTGAGCCATGGGTGCCGAACGTGACATGTGTTGTGGCAGCATGACAGTGCATGGTCTGAGGTGTGTGCATGTCTGACATGGCCTGCATATTTGCTGTCTGTTGTGATTACTGGACATGGCATTGGACGCATCGTTATGAGTGAGTGATGGTTGTGTGCCAGCCAACGTATTGCAGTTGTCCCATCTCCTTGGTGTGCGTGCTGCCCTGTGCCATGTGCATCACTGCAGTGCTCGGGGGGGTGGCCCATGTTGTGTGTTGTTGCTCACAGTGTGGCGTGCGCTTCATTGACTTCTGGCACATGGTTGGTCATGGGCATGTATCTTAGCGTGACTGCTGTATGTGTGGCAGCTGTGCGGATGACATGCCTTTCATGAGACTGGGGCTGACGGATGGGATGGATGGTATGTTGTATGTGCATGGTGTGTCTGTGTGTTTGATGGGTTCAGTGGTGTTCGTGTGCATTTATGTTGTTCCGCTCTGTTGCGTCTAGTGTTGTTTGTCTTACATAGGCGTAGTTGTGGGGTGTGTGGTTGACAGGCAGTAGGGGCTACATGGACAGGACTTCAATGGTGTTTCGGTTGTGTGTGATGGGTTGCACAGTGGCTGCCGTGTGGTACTATATTCAGTGTGGCTTGTGCATGCAGACGTGGCTCCTTGGGTGTTGCTGTGTCTGTGAAGGGTCATGTGAGGTGTGAGTCTGTGGTTCATGTCCGTGTGCACATTGTTCACTTGTTCGTGACGGTGGGCGGTGCTGCGTGTTCGTCTGCTACGTGACATGTCCCATGTGTTGGTCGTGTTACGGTCCTCATGCCTCCAGTAATCCAGCCCTGTCCAGTTTCCCACCTGCAGGTTGTTCGGGCGTGCACTGTACTGGATGCCACATGGTTCTAAGCGGGGGGTGCTCCATGTTGCAGGTCTGTGGGGGTGGGGGGGTGTTGTGGGTCGTGGTGGTGGCTGGACACCCACTGACACCGATTGTTGTGGACCGTGATGTCTACCTTTCGGCTGTCGGTGTGCACTGCGGTGGCTGACACGTGGCTGTGGGGTGTGGGGGATGCTCCTCCTTGCTGTGCTGTGGGACTAGGGGCCTGGTGTGTGTTGTACTTGGGCTGTCCACCCTCCCACCCACTGCATTTTGTGTTCCTGCCACTTACCTGTTACTTGTCGGTTAGTGCAGCTATGGCGGACACATGGGTGTGGTGGGTGCTCGTTGTGGCGCTTCTGGCACACTCGGGGACCTGTTGGTGGTTACGTGGCTGGCTGAGTGTACACATGTCCCCACGTATCTTACAGTTGTTCGGTTTGGGCTGTGTGTGGTGGTGTCTGTTGCATGTGTGTGTGATGTGTTGTGTATTGTGTGCTGGACATGGGGGTGTTTGTCCCTGGGAGCTGTGGCATGGTGGTAGTGCATGTGAGTACATAGCGGTGTGCTGGTATACATTAGTTTGTACTTACCAGCCTCCACTCCCCTGCTAATCCGGCGAGGATCTCCGGATGTATGATGACTCGCACCTTCTCCTCCCACGCTTTGAAGGTCTTAAAGAGCGCGGGATTCCCTCCGCCAGTGACGGCTGCCAGCTCTCTGTTCTTGCTCTCCTTCTTCTTGACCAGGCTCTTGACGTCATTCCACCGTTTGTTGATTTCAACTCTGTTCCTGGGCAGGGTCCCGACTGCATTGACCTGGTCTACGATCCGGTTCCACATTCTCTTTCTGGTGGCTAGTGGTGTGTGCTGGACCAGGTTCCCATAGATTTGTGGGTGCACCTTGATGATCTCGTCGACCATGACCGTCAGCTCAATGGGCGTGAACTTGGGCATTCTTTGTGGTGCCATGGTGTTTGTGGTGCTGGTGCGGTGTGTGTTGTGTAATGTGCAGGGGGTTTGTGGTGCCGGTGTTTGGTGGTGGTGGTGGTGGTGGTGGTGGTGGTTGTGATGTGTGCGTTTCTGTGGTGTGCTGCTGTCCTTGCTGTGTTACTGTGTCCTCTCCTCTCCTCTCTAGTTTGCAATGTTGCAAGGGGTTGTGGTCTGTGGGAGTGCTGCTTTTGTACTTACCTATGTGGGTGTGTCCTCATGGTCTGTTGTTTTCAGGTGTGTTGTGTCTGGGGTTCTGGCCTTTGTAGTTTTTGTTTGTCCAGGGGGGTGTTTTCGGGATGTGTACTGTGCTTGTGTATTTGTGCGTGCCTTGCTGTGTGGACTTGTTGGCCATGTTGTGTGCGATTGGTTTTGTCAGCGGATGGTTTCTGTGCAGGGACGTGGGCGCCATGGCTTCTGCCGTGTCGATTCTCATCGGCGTTGTTTGCGCTGGCGGGCGGTATATTTGTAGTTTTCCCACGCTCATGGCGGTGCGATCGTAATCTCACGTGCGGTGTGTCGGCCGTGAGGGCGGGCGGTTTTGTGTTGTTGTGCGTGTTTCCGTCCGTGGCGGGCGGTTTGACTCCGACTCGGACGATGGCGGGCGGTATCTTGTGTGATTTTTCCGCCGATGGCGGTTTTCGGTTTGTGTAATCGTAATGGCGTGGTCGGTGTTCAGACGGTGTGTGCGGGCGGATTTTTGCCGCTTCTATGCCTGGCGGATTTTTTTACGCTGGGTATCGTAATGG